>JAECUM010033904.1:0-20537 GCA_016617855.1 Megalonaias nervosa
TGATCTAGCATTCCTGAAAATCTAACATAGGAAAAGTACATATCAGTCGTATGTGGTATATATATATATATATGCATAGTATGTACGCTGTATCAATGATATACCACGAGATGTATACATTTTTCATTAAAAGGAAACGAAGTTTGCTGAGTTTCCTTTTAATAAAAAATTTATACAACGAGTGGTATATCATTGATACAGCGTACATACTGTACATATATTTTATTTATATCACATACAAATACATATATTTGCCCTTTGAACGGAGTTCAGATTTACTACAGGCAGCCGTTTATTGACCTAATGAATGAACTCCTCACATCCCCGAGTGGGTCCGCTACAAAATGTAGCTCTCTGCCTTAGTGGCTATTTACAATCACCTCTGCATATTGATAAGTTGATTGTTTTCTTTTCTTGGTTTCTACTTTTCTCCACATTGATTAAATCAATATAATACACACTTATGATTTAAACATGAAAGATGGTTGTAATAATAAAAGTAGAGCAGTAGCAAGACTTGGATAGCTACACCATTCAAATACCGGCGCATGGAACTTAATGTGGAATAGAAACTAAGCCAACTGACGAACCAACAAGAGGTAATTAAAATATTTTAATATATTTACAGTTGATCTAAGTCATTATTCTGCTTTAGCAACAGTACAACCGACCACAAACTCTCTCTCTCTCTCTCTCTGGTCGGTTTGACTTTAAAACTCTGTCTGTCTGTCTGTCTGTCTGTCTCTGTCTCTGTCTCTGTCTCTCATCCTTTGGTCCCTTTTAAAGCTTCGTTTCCTTTTAATGAAAAATTTATACATCTCGTGGTATATCGCTGATACTGCGTACATACTGCGTGGGGGTATATCGATATATATATATATATATATATATATATATATATATATATATACATATATAACATATATATATATATATATATATATATATATATATATATATATATCTCGATATACCCCCACGACCGTTGCTATGATTTGCAAGTGCTAAACAATGGATGCAATGGAAACGTTATGTTCGGGTGCACTTGTAGTGGCTAGTTCTTATACTAACACGGTTGGAATGAGTATTATTCCATAAAATGAGTTGGATTTGAATTTGGCTTTCTGCGATTTTTATCATTGCAAGAACTTTTGCAGGCACCACATTATCGCCCTTGTCCATATTTGTCATCCATCATAACATAAGACTAGAGTCCTTTTTTAGAAGAAGAAGAAGAAAAGACATTTGCTCAAAAACAAAATGAAGGGGGAGAAAAAAGTAGGAAGTGTGGATACTGGACATTTTAGTGGAGTTGAAACATCTTAGACTCTAGTACACGCATGAAACATCTCTAGCGAAACCCAAGAAAACGAGACCTTCATGGTCCAATAATTCTAAACTTCCATGACTGCATCAACGACCACCACTGAAATGTCAGTAACATCAGCAGTCACTACACATACTACCACAGCAGCAGTCAATTTAAGCATTGAAAAAAGTTAAAGGCAGTTACAGCTATCAAGTCTATAATGTTTTCAAACCCAACGGTCCTTTGCAAGGCCACCCTGATCTCCCAGAACACAATTGCCAAATCAAAGAAAGAAATCCTATCCCCCCCCCCAAAAAAAAAAATCTGTGTGTGAATATCTTATCGATACTAACATGGGGAAGACATTACTACTTTTGCGTTTTTTGGCATTTTCTTGTGAATAAGAATCACCATGAAATTTCAAACGGATCATTTTTCTTCTTACAGTCTTACGTTTAAAATTTCTTAACTGGAATTGGTTATTCTGGGTTTCTTTTGCATTTGAGGCTTCTTTTCTTTGATGTTCTGGACATTTGGCAGCCCAATGTCCATTTAATTACGGATATAAGAGTTGTTTTCATTTTAATCTCGAGAGGCGTACTCTGTACATCTGGTAGCCCAATGTCCATTTAATGACGGATATAACAGGGATTTTCACTTTAATCTCGAGAGGAATACTCTGGAGTGTCTCTAGAGGTCCAGACAGAGGTGTATTTTCCAACGACTCTGAAAATCTCTGACTAAAATTGTGATCTGCGGCTGTTCCATCTTCCTAGATTGACCTTCAATGAGTGTATTCTTCTGGACATAGGGGGCTTATCATAGGAAGAATGAGGTAACACTAGCTAAACAACACTTGAATCGTCCAATGTCATGAAACGATGTCACCCTTCTAAGAAGAAACCAGAAACCATGCGACAACAACGTTCTGTATCGCATCATATACGATGTGGGACTTATTGTCAGAGGTTCACACTAGTGATTTGAAAAGGACATGAGTGATCCATATGCAACGCAATCTACCTCTTTAAGACAGATACAGTCATGATCAGCCAAGAAGGAAAGTCATTCGATAGCATCCGAATATTTATTTTTCATATTTGAGTTACAAAATGACTTCTAGAAAATTCAGAACGACTGCTAACACTTACACGGTCATATATAAAGAGTACAAGCCTCAATTCCAGGCATACAAAAGCAGCTGCCTTTATTACTGACTTATTGCAGTCAGTGTTGAAAGACGCTATCGATCTAAAGATCAAGTTTTCTCACAACAATTTGACTGGATCGAATTATTACACTTGCGGTAATAGACTAATAATAATTCTTGGCCAAAATTCAACAATCCAGTGATGAGATTGTCATGACCGATGGAAATTTACATTTTATATACGCACATCACCGCCTTCAGGGAGCGGAAAACATAAAAAGTACTATCGGCGGATCAACTTCCTAGGACCAAAGGTAGTAGCGTCCGGATTAACAACGATCAGAATCCTATTTGTTTCCCCACGCCAGCGTGGTGTCTCAAACTTATGCAGAGAAAACCGATACACTGAAATGGAAATGATTATGGAACAGCGTTCAACACTTGGACAGAATCAAACAAAACTGAAAAGTAGAAAGTTTTTTGAAGCGAGCAGGAATTTTGAAAGAGACCGTGTGTAGTGCAGAAACTTCACGACATAGTAACTCTTCGTTATCATGCTCCAGAGTTTACTCCAATATCATTCGTTGAGATCTGTTTCTAGCACCCCATTGCCCAACACAGTCTCACCAATAATCCCGAAATTCATTTCGGTGCCATTACTAGTATCACCGGATTTCTCGGATACAGATACTGTTGTGACAAATGCGACCAAGCATTTAGCAATCTGGTACAACATATCCATTGTGGGTAGATATGTCGTGGATGTTTTGCATGCAGACCTTATGTTTCCAAAGCGCAAAGCACGACGTAATGTTCCACATGCAGACCTTATGTTTCCAAAGCGCAAGGCACGACTTAATGTTCCAAATGCAGACAAACATTCGTCAGTTCGCAGTGTCAAGAGCGAAATCGCATGCAACAATTCTAACATCAGAAAAGTGCTTGCGAATTATTGACAGGGTGGAAATCATGTTCGCACAAAAAATACAGTGTCACACGTTTGTCCAGGAAAGAAATGATGCCGTATGTAGTCAAGTGGTTAATCGGGATCGTCGATTTAATCAGAGATATGACAACAAATGCGAGGAATTATTACATGACCAGAATATGAATAAGGAAAGGAAGCATCGTATCGATTTGATCTTGTCTGATTTTGAATGTTCTCAAAAGACATGGATTCACATTCTTATTTTTTGTTTGACTCATCGCACTTGCACCGACTATATTCAGGTACCTTTTTTCAAAGCTGTCGAAACTGTCGCGTGATTGAAGTAGGACATAATAAGACTGTTCATGGATCTCATACTATTTCTGAGTTTTCTTAGTGGGTCGTAGATCCCACGGACGATAGCTGGAACGAAGTAGATGTGTTTCATTAAGGCCACTGTCACAAAAATTTACCGCCATTGCTTTCAACATTTTCCGGATCCGACGGACAGTTTCTTTTGCGACAGTTTTTAGAACAAGGAACCGAATTTTCAAACGCCACCATGAATGAAGCCAATATCATTTACACGAAAGTTTAAGGATTCCGTGAGGTATTTGGCAATGGCTATGAGTACAATGTCAGATACATTTGGAATGACAGAAATGGCTGAAGGCTATTTTCCACACTTTTTCGATACCGAAGCAAATGAACAAGTCGTACAGCTGCTTTTGCATGAAGCCCATTGCTAAACCCTAACGATATGCGAACAAAATAGCGGTAAGCATTCTACACTTGGAGCAAGGTTTTTGGGGTTTTTTTTTTTTATTTTCAAGAAGATATGCTCAAACATCGTCGGTCTGATGTGGACATTTTCGACGCTGCTGTGGAGAGTTTCTAGTCCTGGTCAAAGTAAAGGAGTAATACTCCCATTCAAGACGTATCGATAGCGGGATGATCTTCAGGTTGGGGAAAGATTTAATTAAGGAGGTAATGAATGAAGAAGCGGGAAAGATAAAGAGAACCTGGGTGAAGGAGAAGAGGATAAAGGAGCGAGTGAAGTGGGAGGGGCAATTTGCACGTCTCAACACAAACTTGATATAGGCTCAGAAGATAGCACGTAAGTCTTATAACACTCAAGAAAGTTTTACTACCGAAACTTCCGCATGAGCGAGCTTGACGTCCATGTTTTCCTATTTTTCAACGACCTTGAGACAGTAAATGTTGCCAAATGAAGGGTTCTTAAACGTACAAATACGAAAATTAAGTTTTCTCTACTCATCTAATGACCGCATATTACGAAACTGGTCAATGCTATAATAAGTCTCTTCAATACTGTGCACTATGATTTCTGCTTCTAGAAACTGGCGAATTGCGCAGTTTGAGAAATATCTTTCCTACACCGACGTCACATTATCAACAAATACTCACCAAAATCTAACAAGACTAAAAGAAGGAGACGTTACATTCAAATAACACCTTCCCCAGATTTATTACAGAATGGTTTTATTCTACCCGTTTTCTCTCCTTAAACGTCTCTTCCAGGTCTTATAAGGGTGATAGGGGGTCTTTACATAGCTTTTGTTTATAACAGGACGGTAGGGAAATTATAGGGTGATAGGGCTAGTAGGTGATTTGATTTTGTTTATATGGGGTTTAATTTTCATTGGACTTCTATTTCACTAACATTCTTTTTCATCCTATTCTTACACCTCTGTGGTCATTCGTATGGGTGCAGGTCAGTAGGTATGGGTGCTGGTCAGTACGCGCGGGTGCTGGTCAGTAAGTGTGGTTTTTGTAGACATGAGTGTTGGTAAACATATGTAGTTTTAACATTCTATTTTTTTCTTGAGGCCATAGGGTCATCTTTGAAAGCAAGGCCTCGATGTGAAATATCCCATTAAGGCCATGGTTATCGCATGCCCAAATTGGCGGACGAAATGATGACTTCCACTGACACTATCAGTGCTATTTTTTTGGCGATAACTTCACTGTAATACATCAGTATAATGCACATGTACTTTTCGAACAGATATGAACTGATCACTTGCATATTAAGATGACAAGAAGCCAAATTATATTTTATTCAGTATCAAAACGATTTATCGCAAATATGGTATCTTCTTGCGGGTGTACATATTGGTTCAAACATGAATAGAACTTTGAACTGGCAGTTGTGTCACGAGAACACCCCTTTTGCTATAACGAGTTACACCCGAGTCTGTTATAATTATGTTAAGAACATACAGGTGAATTACACCCGAGTCTGTTAAGATTATAATAAGAACATGCGGTTTGAGTTACACCTGGATTTGTTAAGATCATGGTAAGAACATGCAGTTTATTAGACGTCATTACTTGCTTATTTTATCTACTTTAAAAAAGTGCTGAGCAGTTGTAACATAGAAAAGAAGAAGAAGAAAAAAGATTATATTGCCTTAATACTGAGATAAGTCAAACTATGAGTACCGTGCATGCAAAGCGATTTGACAGATCCTTCCGATTGTACGAGGCATGCACGAATCTTGCAATGGAAGCCAACATTTCCTGTCTAGAATCATTTTTGCAAGCTTATGTGTGTACGCAAAAGCTTCACACAAAATAAGCGAAAAAGTAGACAGAAATAATACTTACGGATGACACATGAGCGAGTACAAATCTAACATTGAGAAACCACTATAGTTGCTATTTTCTTTGTTTGCTTATTATTTCAACTATTTCTGATGAAAAATATTTAATCTTCATTGTAGTAAAATGGTATTATCGGAAGACATCTCATCTGAAAAACAACGCTGCACGCATTTATTAATCATGACTGTGATTAGATTCTATATCTTTATGCCGTAGGATCAAATGAGCTTCAACGAATAACAGGCAATTTGAGCTTCAATGAATAACATACAAAATAAAAGGGTGCAAGGGTCAGTTTTTATAAAAAAATTTAATATTGCATACACCTGCCTAATACAAAAATTCATAAAAAATAAAATACGTGAGTGAGGTCAAAAAGGTCCATATTTTTGGATAGGTATAATAAAGCAGAACGTAAGAATATCATTCACTTGACCTGGCAAGTCAGTGGAAATTTATAGAATAAAAAGTTGATCAACCCCACCTCCAAATTTATATATGCGTTTTTCATGTCCGAAGGCCATTTTGAGACCACGTGATGCTCACAGTGCAAACACAAGTCATTTCCTTGGGTGATAATTTTTAAAAAAAACATTATGTACTTAATAGCTTGATGAAATTCAAAATAGTTGCCATCCAGGCAGTTTTTGAGATATTCTACTTGCCTTGAACCAACATGTCTACTGCTGTAAGTGCCTAGCTCTGCTTCCTAACCGATTAGTAGTATTTCACTGGCTACATACTGTGTAATGACTATATGAGGTGTACATGCCTCACATCAGTTTCAAGAAAAACACAAGCCGGAAAAACCAAATTCACAAAGATATCCATATCTTTAATTATTACACAATAATAGCTCAAAATGTCACACCATAACCTTAAGTTAAGAAATTTGCCAGGGGCCAATTTACGAAACTGTCCCCTGCCACCTAAGCTTCAACGAATAACAGGCAATTTTGTACTCAACGAATAACAGGCAAGATCTTGTTAGGTGTAACGAATAACGGGCAATTTTAGACTCAACGAATAACAGGCAAGACTGTATTAGCTTCAAGGAATAACAGACAAGACTGTGTTAGCTTCAAAGAATAACAGGCAAGACCTTGTTAGCTGCAACGAATAACAGGCAAGATCTTGTTAGGTGTAACGAATAACAGGCAATTTTAGACTCAACGAATAAAAGGCAAAACTGTGTTAGCTTCAAGGAATAACAGACAAGACTGTGTAAGCTTCAAGGAATAACAGACAAGACTGTTATAAACAAAAGCTACTACGTACCCATGAGCAGAGTTTTCATATGTTTCAGGATTTGTGCAGCTCCCCGTCCCCCCCCCCCAACCTCCTTTCGGTACCATTTACCCTCCTTCTGTGACTATCATAAAGGACGACTTGCACCATTTCTTTCCACTTAAAATGCTTTCTGATGTCTCATTGATTACTTTCATTAGTTTACGTCTGATTGTCGTATACATGTCCATGAAGGTTTCTCGTGCCATAACCATATTAAATCAGAAATAAGTTGCCCATTTTAATTTAATCGTTATCCAATCATTTCCATTTTAATTTAATCGCTATATAACCATTATTGCAAACCACGCAAGTTTCATTTTATGAACCAATCCTGAAATACATAAAATAAATATTTCTTTGTAGGTATAACACAAAAATGCAGAATTGTTACTTATATGTGTCAATTTGTCACGAAGTTATGTTGTTCTCTTATATTCATTCATATGAAAAATCATATCATGCCTTCATAAAATTACCGTATCCTTCATACACTGTTTTGTTCCCGCTTAATCTAATAGGAACATGGAAAAGTTGCTCAGGTCTCTTGATATAGCACATACTTTGAATCAACGACCGTAACCTGTAGTATCCAAAGCAACGACCATAACCTGTAGTATCCAAAGCAACGACCGTAACCTGTTGTATCCAAAGCAACGACCGTGATCTTGTTGTATCCAAAGCAACGACCATAACCTGTTGTATCCAAAGCAACGACCATAACCTGTAGTATCCAAAGCAACGACCGTAACCTGTAGTATCCAAAGCAACGACCGTGATCTTGTTGTATCCAAAGCAACGACCATAACCTGTTGTATCCAAAGCAACGACCATAACCTGTAGTATCCAAAGCAACGACCGTAACCTGTAGTATCCAAAGCAACGACCGTGATCTTGTTGTATCCAAAGCAACGACCATAACCTGTTGTATCCAAAGCAACGACCATAACCTGTAGTATCCAAAGCAACGACCGTAACCTGTAGTATCCAAAGCAACGACCGTAACCTGTTGTATCCAAAGCAACGACCATAACATATAGTATCCAAAGCAACGACCGTAACCTGTACCATCCAAAGCAACGACCGTAACCTGTAATGTCCAAAGCAACGATCATAACCTGTAGTATCCAGACCAGTGACCACAACATGCAGTGTCCAAACCATCCACCATAATCTGTAGTGTCCAAACCAACAACCGTAACTTGTAGTGTCCAAACCAAAGACCATTACCTGTAATGTCCGAACCAACGACCATAAGCTGTAACGCACAAACCAGCGACCACAACATGCAGTGTCCAAACCAACGACCACAATCTGTAGTGTCCAAACCAACAACCGTAACTTGTAGTGTCCAAAACAAGAAGCAATATAGCTGTATCATAACTTTTGAATCGTCATCTCACAATACTAAATAAGGTAACAAAAACAAATATTCGGTTTGTGTAATAGTATGTAGCTCATAAGACAACATCAATAATTCGGACTAACATTGAATTTGAACTATTACTTTTATTTTACACCAAAACATTATCCTTCGCACAAAATTGTGCGTTTAAGAATTCAACGTTAATTGTTGACATTTGCAACTTTTTCTAAAATAAAGGATTCCAAAACAGTGGACATTGTTATCAACAGGTGTAGAATTTCAAATGGGGCCCCGAGTGGCCGAGTGGTCTAAAGCGCTGATCGTTACGGATCACTGCCATCTCACCTCTGTCTGCGTGAGTTCGAGTCCAGGCTCGGCTAACGTGGGTACGTGAGAAAGCCTGCCAGTAGCTTCTCGTGGGTCGGTGGTTCTTCCCGGGGTTTTTCCAGGGTTCTTCCTCCACCATTAATACTGGCCGCCATGTATAGCCTATCTTGTGCTGAAAAATGGCGTTAAACCCTATAACAACAATAACAACAAGAATTTCAAATGGTATTATTGAAAAAATTTTAATATTCTGCATTAAAATTTATGTAATAAAACTAAAATCTGAATTGTTGAACACCTGAGTTATCGCATCGAGGTTTCAATTTATGAAAAGAATGAAATAACAAGCAGGATACGACTGTTAATTTTTATTTAGGACGTAATGCAACTTTAATCATGCCATGGAATCTCGAGCTTGCCCTGTGGAAGTAAAAACCCATATGAGTTCTGAATCAAGCAACGAAATGGAGACAATTATCTTGATGCAGCAGTCGGTGGCATGCCCTTTTTGGGTAGGTTGTTCTTGATTTAGTAGTCGGTTGGTTTTTCCTAATTTAGGAGCCGTTGGTATGTGATCCCAGCTTGTTCAATTCTTCTTCAAATAGTTTATACTTATGATTCTCTATATATCACAATTAGGTCTGTTTACTGACTGAAAGATGTTTTGCAAGAGTTTCGTGATATTACACTTTAGGGGAATGAATTTAAAAAAGAAGAAGAAAACAAATCTTTGGAAGGGGTGGCTTTATTAATAATATTGTTTGCCCATATAATTTATAGCATTTTTATTTTTCTTGAGAATTTATTGCACTTCCTCTTAAGTAATATGAATTAAACTATAAACGTCTTTCTATATAAAGAAATAGTTAACATGAATTCAAAATTAAATTGTTTACATATAATCTCCTATGTTTTACATTTCACAGGAAAGATCTTATCATGTTAACCGACTAAGGTAAGGAATCCAACCGGTATGTCTGTTGATTGCTATCTGTAGATTGTTTCAATACGACAAAGTACTTTCTGCGTCATGATGTTTATCTTTTTCCACCGCATCGTACTAGTATTTGTTCATTTTGCCCAAAGCATGTTTGACAAAAGATAGCGTCACAATTGATGGGCACATATGTGTAATTTCCACCTTCAGGCCTGCAGGACTCTTCGGACGTCTTACTGCAGGACTCTTCATGCATCGCACTTCAGAACTCTTCAAGCCTGCAGGGCTCTTCATGCATCTCACTTCAGGACTCTTCAATCCTGCTGGACTCTTACTGCAGGACTCTTCAAGCCTGCAGGACTCCCACTGAAGGACTCATTTTTGTTCGAATTCCAAGCGTTTATCTCAGTTACATAATTCAGTTAATGTCCGTATACGTCAGTGAAGTACAAGTTTAAGATTATGATACGGTAAAAACATGCAACCATTGTATTGTCAAATATTCCACTGGGAGGATGCGTGTCGTAGATATCTGACGTTAGCCTTCACAACGTTCATGTAGGACTATATTGTGGCATGAAGAGAGGCTCAGTGTGTGTGTGTGTGTGTGTGTGTGTGTGTGTGTGTGTGTGTGTGTGTGTGTTGTTACGACACTGTAGTTAAGTTAACATGTGTGTTAAAATTTGAATTCTTTCTAACTCTTTCTATTTCATTTTTATTTCATTTTTTATATCATTAAATATAATTATTATTATTATGATGATGATTATGTTCGCAGGATCTGATATTTTGTTAGAAACATCGTGTTTATTTAGAACGTAAATGTGACTCGCGTAAGCACGATTTTTGCATGACGGTTTTGTCATATTAAGTAAACAGTCGGAAATAGCTATGTAAATGATTGGTTGTGACCACGGTCATTACTAATAATACTTGTTGACATTCTGTACTACGTTGGCGATATTTCGAAATCTCCATGATTTCTTCGTGCTTGTACATGAAATGACGTATTAGTTTGCTTTAAAATACTCAGGTAGCTGCGAACTAGTCTAGAATCATATTGGAGAGTCATATTTTAACATCTTAGAGAGTCACATCATAACATCATATAGAGTTTTCAATACCTTAAGAAGGTATTCTTTTGTGCTGGAAAGAGTTGTTCGTTCGTACGTATGAAGAATAACATGTGTTTTTGTTATTGAGGATAGTTCTACTTCGTCTACCTTCTAAATAATAATTATTTTCCCTGGAGAACTACACAACTGGCTTTGGACAAAGACATTTGCTGAAACTATTTCTAAATTCGAACAGAACAATACAAATTGTGATTCACAGTGAAAATTTCTGGACATTTGTGTTTAACCTTCGTCTGACATCATCATCCGCCATCTTGGAACGGAATTGAGATTCAGACTACGTCAATTTAGAACTGTTTAGTCACAGAACTTATGTGTTTTCACAATATTAGGACAAATTTTTGGATCTTCTTCGTAAATCGTAAGTCTTGTTTCATATATTTACCTTCTCACCGTGTTTTATATATATATATATATATATATATATATATATATATATATATATATATATATATATATATATATATATATATATATATATATATATAACCTGCTGAAACTAAACAACAACTTTTATATGACATGAAATGACTGCCAATTACGGAAACATACTGGCATTGAACCACCAAATAAGGTCGAGACCTCCACATCGTTATTTATTTCATCTTACTTTCTCACGCTCCTTGATTCCCGCTTACCTGCACTTAAACAGGTGAAAGAATAACCTTTTCTATGAGACAGAAATACGCAGATGTGGACACTTTTTTACATTTCTTGATAATTTACGAGCGATACTGTATCCATCTCCCTCAAATAATTCTGGTGTAAGCACACAGTTTATGGTTCATTGCTTAAAAGACTGACAGTGTGAATTACTCAATCTACTTATCTATCAGTGTGGATATTTGTTTGTTTGTCATCCTGTGTATCGAGAGATAGGTATTCTTTCCGAAATCAGAATTTCCACCGCCGTCGTTTCTTTCTTTCGTCTCTGTATTATACTCATTCCGGAAACCTATGCAGCAAAGCTCATAAATTTTGATTGCGTGTCTGCTTATAAATACAATAAACATGCAGACAACTGTGATTAGAACACAGTCCCCCCCCCGACAAGTGATTAGACCACAGCCCCCCCCCAGAAGACAAGTGATTAGAACAAAGCCTACCCCCCCCCGCCAGACAAGTGTGATTAGAACACAGCCCCCAAACTCTACGGAGCGTTGCACCTTTCCTTGGGAAACGATGAACTTCGCTCTGCATATTGCACACTGGAGATTTTTCTTTCGCCTAAGAATGATTTCCTTCTGCATCAAAACGCATTGCTCTTGTCTATAAACCATCAACGTTCCAAAACGTAACTCTTGTTTTCACATAATATCAAAGCTGTCATGGAAATGGTTTTCTAATTAGACGCATGAGCTTCTGTAGAAAGCCTGATGTCTTTGTGAATTGACGTGCTTTTCACTTCTCCGCAGCGAGAAATGTTTCAGAATAAATGTTTCTTTTTAATTCATGTTTACAACGATCTTTACCTTATTTCAAACGTATCCCCGACCCCTCCCCGTGTTTACTACATAGCCATTCGTGGATGTACATACACATGACGTCTCTTTGAGTGGAGATAGCTGTGTGTTTAGTCAATATAAACGCTTCGATATTGAAACTTATGTGTCAGGCTTTGAAAATACTGTCTGGTATATTTATACAAAATATATTTGCCTACGCTGTATCCCGATCTTTTTGCATACGCGTGGCTAAAAAAGAGGGCTCAAATTCTCAACTAACTTTTTATGTCACGTTAAATATTTATATATTTGTAACGTTTTGACAAAAGTTGTAACAATCCATCCAAATCCAGTGAAAAGTTGGAAATGTTTAAAAAGATTATGTTGCAATAAACTTATTGTAACAACATATTTACTAAGTATATATATATATATATATATATATATATATATATATATATATATATATATATATATATATATATATATATATATATATATATATTGCATGTATGCCATCTTGGTCTATTTCAAATTTGAATGAACAATTCGAGTACAAATTTCTTATCACAAACAACACATTGTCGAGTATTAGGGCTTGGATCATTAAATACGACCGAGTGATGAAACTAAACAAAAGCCTTCCGATATAAGGTATTGCGGTTGTATTACGTGTATTCATTTGTTAGTACTATGATATTGTCTTTCTCAATTAAATTGTTTACACTGCATATTTTTCATGTTTTGTTTGTGTGTTTTGAGAGTGTAACCTAAAACTATCCTTCGATATCGTGGCTGCTACACCCAAATACACGTATCCGTGTCATTAAACATCTCAACGTTGAGAATATTTTTTACAAGATTATTCTGCTCGAAAATGTTAAATGGAAATATAGACTGACTCAATGATTTAAATGGAAATATTGACTGGCTCCATGATGTCATCAAAGAGATGAGTGTGCTTCCGGTTGGATGCTTTTCTCAACTATAAACTTGTCTTACCAAATTTTCGCAACGCATTCAGTTTGAGTAGACGACCTGAGAAGTGTCTGATCGGTAAGGTTTATCCATACCAATTCATAAAGCATTCAGTTTAAGCACACGATCTGATACATGTCTGATCATTAAGGCTTATCTACGGTTTAGGTTTATCCAAATAATGAAAGGCATGCACCCTAACTAGCTCTTACATTGAATCGAAAAAAATTTTTTTTCTATTTTAAGAACATCTATTGGCAAGTTGCAGAATTGTATCGTGTTGACAAAATACGATATGTTTTATCTAGAGATGTCTTACTCTCCACGTTTGTACGAGAATGTACGAGAATGTAAGAACGGAAATAGAAAGCTCCTAAGATGATGATTGATCGTCGTAAGACAAGTTTCTGTCACGTGGCAGTTAAAAAATAAATGACCTGACCTGTACATAGATCTAGGGCCGTGCTTACACTTTAATTTCAACTGCATAAAACATGATACGAAACTATTTTGTTATAAACAAGCTATAACCTTTCGAATAGATCTTCACCTGGTATAACTCATCACTAATTGATGGTCGCAGTGCTATATTGGGGTGAACGGGAGTTGACTGCAACGCTGGTAGATCACTATGTCAGGACTGTATCATTAGCATGGGTTCGACTGGTTCAGATTTCTTTGATGTTGAAAGCAATTACTTACTTCAAATTCGTACTTGCTGTAGCACATATAATGGGATCTTTTGGTGTTACTATATAGCATTTTAAATCCAGAAGTATGATCGTTTGCGTTCCAGAAAACGTGTTTGTCTCACTAGAACAGGTTTTTATTACTGTAAGATAACACGTCATTGCCTGATTTGAGGAGAGGAAACTACCTATAATTATGGAAGATAAATGAATCAAATCACTTATTTGGGGAAGAACTGCATTAAATGAAGAATTTAAAATACATTATTGAAGTTTGGGGAAGCTGACTCGTGCTTTTGAGGTCATATCTTTTTTATTTTTCCAACTTATTTTAATATACGTAATGTCTGTACTATTTCTAAATTACTTTAAACAGGGTTTTCCTATTTAAAAAAAAAAAAAAAAAACCCACATGTATAATTAGTATGCTGCTGTTTTAAGGAAGCTTTAGTCCAGCTAAGGTAGTCGCAGCCCCTAATCCTCTGGACGAGTTTACAAGAGATAACAAGGAAGAAGTCTTAGGACAATTTAGTGGTTTATAAATGGAGTCGTGGATTAATTCAGAATCCAGAAAAGCTATTTTCAGTGTTCTTTATTTCTCTGATTTTAAAAAGCACTTGGAGCACATGACCTATTTCTTCTGTATAGACGATATCACTAGAGACACCATTTTATCATAAACCATTTAATAAAATTAGTATTATGTTTTTATGTAGCTTTAAACGGTGAGTAAACCGGCTATCTGAACAACATTACAAACCACACATTCCAACTGACAACGACTTCATATCATGCTATTCTACGGCGACAGATGTTAACATCTGCACTATTAGTGACGAGCATGAAGCGAATTTCGTTGAAATACGCCTACCCACCAATTCAGTTTTATAGACCGTCTTTTGTTATTTTATTTCAGCACAAGGTCTCAGTGAAATAGTCAGTAAAATATGGTTGACATTTGAATCGTTATACAAATAACACCAAGGTCAGAAAGCTACATGAAGTGTCATTTTCGTTCTGCGTTCACTAAGGTACACTTTATAAACATATATAATGCTATCTATTTATCGTATGATTAATACCAAAATCATATATGTTGTCAAGAAATACAATCGGTTATGGTTTTACAGTGATTATTATGGCACTGATCATGAATGTTTTACTACAGATGGGAATGAAAACTGAACAACCCTACTTGAAACGTCAATAAACCAGAGTAAATGTTGATACAGTGTCCAAACGTCAATAAACCAGAGTAAATGTTGATACAGTGTCCAAACGTCAATAAACCAGAGTAAATGTTGATAGTGTCCAGCGGATACTTAGACTTAAACTCATTTTGTCCTACAACGATTTGAGCGGAGTTGGGTCTACCTACCGGAAGATAGAAAGCGGAAAGGGTTCATTCGATCAGTAAAAATATTCTGTATGTAAGCGTTAGTATCTTGTAATCACTGTCAACGCGAAACAAATGTTGCAAGCACAAACATTCAATGAGAAAATTCTTGCAGAAGACGCTGATGTTACATCGAAAGCGTTGCGTACGCGTGGTCTTCTGTTGATAAAAATACAGAGCATATGACATTTAGTCAGTTAGCGGCTGCGGTCAGCAGCGACTTGAAACTATAATGGAAGGAAACGATTTTCGGGTGACGTAACCACGTTCAAAGATGTGACTAGAGAAATGGACACTAGCAATAAATTGTAAAGAAATATATTCGCATACTTATACAAGCAAGCCATTATTATGAGGCCCAGCGTTCACAAGGCTCCGCTAAACGAACGGACATCCAAAACAATTACTGTTCTGCCACAAACACAGTAGATTTAAAAGCTAATGAAAGAGTCAGCTACTTTACGATCAGATTATCAGAGTATCGTGTCGTTATTGTAAATAAGAGATATGAAAACATTCAAGTTAGGAAATGCAAAAGTTGACGATGTAGTAGGTGATTTTACAGCTGAATTTGGTTGAGTTACTTGCACCTAATTATATGCTGTCATTAGTTATCTATAAGGAAAATGTTATCCTCATCCTAAATTCAGGCATGAAGAATAACATGTCATTTTCGTTCTGCGTTCACTAAGGTACACTTTATAAACATATATAATGCTATCTATTTATCGTATGATTAATACCAAAATCATATATGTTGTCAAGAAATACAATCGGTTATGGTTTTACAGTGATTATTATGGCACTGATCATGAATGTTTTACTACAGATGGGAATGAAAACTGAACAACCCTACTTGAAACGTCAATAAACCAGAGTAAATGTTGATACAGTGTCCAAACGTCAATAAACCAGAGTAAATGTTGATACAGTGTCCAAACGTCAATAAACCAGAGTAAATGTTGATAGTGTCCAGCGGATACTTAGACTTAAACTCATTTTGTCCTACAACGATTTGAGCGGAGTTGGGTCTACCTACCGGAAGATAGAAAGCGGAAAGGGTTCATTCGATCAGTAAAAATATTCTGTATGTAAGCGTTAGTATCTTGTAATCACTGTCAACGCGAAACAAATGTTGCAAGCACAAACATTCAATATATGTTAGTTATCTATAAGGAAAATGTTATCCTCATCCTAAATTCAGGCAAGCTTTTGATACGTTTATATTACATACCATTTGTACATAAAAACATCTTTAAACCGATTTAGTAATGACGGAAATAAAATGCCAACGGTTTGCTCGTCAGGCCATGTGTGTCTATAGATAGCACTAACTTAATGTGCACTGGGAATAGTTGCCATACATATGTAATTAAGCCAATGAGTAATATTCACGTTCGTTTTTCTTCTTTCGGGAGGCCATCCTGTTCCCGTGGCCATGTGTTTCAAGAAATAACACTAATTAATGCCTCTTATTAGTATGTTCCACACACACACAGCGCATTTAAGTTATAGAATAATATTCACTGACTTCTTCCTAAAAATCAACCTCATTATACTGTCTATTTCTGTTTTAAAGATTCTCTTATTTATTCCGTTTTATTACATCAAAATGTCAGATATGTGGGACGTTTATCGTGCAGTTAGATTTCTGTAATACTTCCAAATATTAAATATAAACTTTGAAGATTCAGGCTATAACTTACAAGTATAAACAAAATCAATATAAACACTGTTATTCGATATCAAAAACAAAATCAATATAAACACTGTTATTCGATATCAAATACAAAATCAATATAAACACTGTTATTCGATATCAAATACAAAATCAATATAAACACTGTTATTCGATATCAAATACAAAATCAATATAAACACTGTTATTCGATATCAAATACAAAATCAATATAAACTGTTATTCGATATCAAATGCATTTTCGGTGATTATCGCTGCCATTAGTATAGCATATTGCACAGTAAATATTATACAACACAAGTCGGTTGTCTTGGATATAAATTATTACTTCAGTGTCAGATATTCAAGTGTGCGTGCGCTTCAAAGAGTCGGTGGTTTCTTTAATATTACAGTCAAGAGCATTCCTTTATAGCATTTTGCACATAGAGTAATTATTCTTACTCGTAGAGTCTGTTTCGCTAAGACAGCTCCTCGTGTTTAATGTTGGTTATGTTGGCATACCTTCTACATTTTCCTCAAGAGGTAGTGGTCAGTTCAAAGTTCTTGAATTGTCAATACACTTTTAGAGAGACTACTTCGGTGTTGTGCATTCAGCCGTGTTAGTATGTAGACAAACAAGTGCTTAGTCACAAGAGCGTATACTACAGCTTCGGTCACAAAATAAATAAGTAAATAAACAAAATAAAAATAAGAAAACGGACCGTAATGTAGTCTTAACGTATGCCCAGCACGGTAAGCGTTCATTGTAAACAGATGGCCCTGCGTGTCAGTTTGACATTTCCCATCCAAGGTGTCAGCATTTTGTCAACAGATTTCCCTGCGTGTCAGTTTGAAATTTCCCATCCAATGTGCCAGCATTTTCAACATTTGCCCAGAGCGTTAATTTTAAGTTGCAACTGCATGAATAAGTAGTCCACAGTGTCAAAGTTCTTATAAATTCTATCAATAGTAGATACAGTTAGGTTTCTCCATGCACATCCTTACGTTGTTCTTACGCAACATATGCTGTGAGAACATGCTACTAAAACAGTGCGTAAAGGATTGCAGTATATATAGGTAATCCATACCATCAGTCCATACTCTTTGTTATCAGTATTTTATTGTCATTGCTACTGTTTGTTGTGTATTTAGTCTAACAACACTGTTATGTCAAATGAAAAGGTCAGAACTGTGAGAATCAAGGTATTAATATATAACCCTATGGTTTGAACGTTCAAAACACATTGTACAGTAGCTTTAAAAGGGAAGGCCCACATGTCATTGGACAGTATCCTTTAAAAGGGAAGGTCCACATGTCATTGCATAGCAGCCTTTAAAAGGGAAGATCCACATGTCACTGCCCAGTAGCTTTAAAATGGAAGGTCCACATGTCATTGCACAGTAGCTTTAAAATGGAAGGTCCACATGTCATTGGACAGTAGCCTTTAAAAGGGAAGTTCCACATGTCATTGCATAGCAGCCTTTCAAAGGAAGGTCCACATGCCATTGCATACCAGCCTCTAAAATGGAAGGTCCACATGTCATTGCACAGTAGAATGTAAAATGGAAGGTCCACACGTCATTGCACAGTAGCCATTAAAAGGGAAGGTCCACACGTCATTGCACAGTAGCCTTTAAAAGGGAAGGTCCACACGTCATTGGACAGTAGCCTTTAAAAGGTCCACACGTCATTGCACAGTAGCCATTAAAAGGGAAGGTCCACACGTCATTGCACAGTAGCCTTTAAAAGGGAAGGTCCACACGTCATTGGACAGTAGCCTTTAAAAGGTCCACACGTCATTGCACAGTAGCCATTAAAAGGGAAGGTCCACACGTCATTGCACAGTAGCCTTTAAAAGGGAAGGTCCACACGTCATTGGACAGTAGCCTTTAAAAGGTCCACACGTCATTGCACAGTAGCCTTTAAAAGGGAAGGTCCACACGCCACTGAACAGTAGCCTTTAAAAGGGAAGGTCCACACGTCATAGGAGAGTAGCCATTAAAAGGGAAGGTCCACAGGTCATTGGACAGTAGTCTTTAAAAGGGGAGGTCTACACGTGATTGGACAGTGGCCTTTAAAAGGGAAGGTCCACACGTCATTGCACAGTAGCCTTTAAAAGGGAAGGTCCACACGTCATTACAAGGTAGCCATTAAAAGGGAAGGTCCACATGTCATTACAAGGTAGCCATTTAAAGGAAAGGTCCACACGTCATTGCACAGTAGCCTTTACAAGGGACGGTCCACACGTCATTGCACAGTAGCCTTTACAAGGGAAGGTCCACACGTCATTGGACAGTAGCCTTTAAAAGGGAAGGTCCACACGTCATTGGACAGTAGCCTTTAAAAGGGAAGGTCCACACGTCATTGGACAGTAGTCTTTAAAAGGGAAGGTCCACACGTCATTGGACAGTAGCCTTTAAAAGGGAAGGGCCACACGTCATTGGACAGTAGCCTTTACAAGGGAAGGTCCACACGTCATTGCACAGTAGCCTTTACAAGGGAAGGTCCACACGTCATTGGACAGTAGCCTTTACAAGGGAAGGTCCACACGTCATTGCACAGTAGTCATTAAAAGGGAAGGTCCACACGTTATTGGACAGTAGCCATTAAAAGGGAAGATCAACACGTCATTGGACAGTAGCCTTTAAAAGGTCCACACGTCATTGCACAGTAGCCTTTAAAAGGGAAGGTCCACACGCCACTGAACAGTAGCCTTTAAAAGGGAAGGTCCACACGTCATAGGAGAGTAGCCATTAAAAGGGAAGGTCCACACGTCATTGGACAGTAGTCTTTAAAAGGGGAGGTCTACACGTGATTGGACAGTGGCCTTTAAAAGGGAAGGTCCACACGTCATTGCACAGTAGCCTTTAAAAGGGAAGGTCCACACGTCATTACAAGGTAGCCATTAAAAGGGAAGGTCCACATGTCATTACAAGGTAGCCATTTAAAGGAAAGGTCCACACGTCATTGCACAGTAGCCTTTACAAGGGACGGTCCACACGTCATTGGACAGTAGCCTTTAAAAGGGAAGGTCCACACGTCATTGGACAGTAGCCATTAAAAGGGAAGGTCCACACGTCATTGGACAGTAGCCTTTAAAAGGGAAGGTCCACACGTCATTGGACAGTAGCCTTTAAAAGGGAAGGTCCACACGTCATTGGACAGTAGCCTTTAAAAGGGAAGGTCCACACGTCATTGGACAGTAGCCTTTAAAAGGGAAGGTCCACACGTCATTGGACAGTAGCCTTTAAAAGGGAAGGTCCACACGTCATTGGACAGTAG
>JAECUM010033905.1:0-44703 GCA_016617855.1 Megalonaias nervosa
TCTACGATGGCCACAGTTGCTACAAGTTGATCCTGGCAAAGAATTTCTCGGTGCAGTATCATCGCTGATGAAGCAACATAATGTCAAAATCAGACGAGGACACATTGCAATTCATCGTGATCAGGCAATAGTTGAACGATTTAATCGAACACTAGCTGAGCGGTTATTTGGATACCAGTATGCGAAGGAAATAATTCAGGCAGATACAAGATCTCGCGAATGGGTTGCAAGATTACCAAGTGTGATAGCTGCGTTAAATAATGAGATTACTCGTGCAACTTCTATGAAACCTATTAATGCAATTAATGCAATTACAAAGAAATATATACCCCCGTACCACAAGGTGGTCGACGATGGCCATGGACAACGACGTGACTTTTCAAAACAACCAGTGTTAGGTAATGTTACTGTCAGGTTTTTATATGAACCCGGTGAACTTGAAGGGGGTAAAAAAAGAGCAACTGATCCTATCTGGAGTGTGACCACTCATAAAATTTCTAGCGTGGTTAGATCCACGGGTAGACCTGCCATCTACAGACTAGATTCAATTGCTCCTCAACGTGGATTTGTACGTGAACAATTACAAGTAATTCCTGAGGACACACAATTACCACCGCGTTCACTTTTGTAAATTGGAACCCCTGCGTCGATTGCATTCAAGACATGTCAATGTGACATTATCACGTATATGACCAAGATCACTATTAATTCTGTCTACGGTGAACTGTCTTGGATTATTATTCGAATATTTTCATAGCATATTACAGTTACAACTTGCACAATGATTATTCTGTCGTTGTTTTAGCGTCATAATAAATTCAACATCAATATTAAAATCGCGATTATTTTTTTTGTCACATTGCTTATAACCAAATAGTTTTTTTCTTATTACGCCAATAACACCTTCGGTGTCACTAACAGTTTGATTATTATTTTCTGTGGAGTCTATGACAACTCTATGCAGTTGAGATATTCTTCTGACTCGAGATACTGCGAGATAAACTAAATTTGACCACTCGATTCTGTCATCGATAATCCAGATATTTGTATCAGTAATAGTTAGTCCTTTTGACGAGTGAATCGTTATGGCGTATCCCAATTTCCACGGTGAGTTATTCATACTCAACGCAAGATACCTTGTTGTGATGCTATCTGCCACACAAATAAACCATTGACGGTACTTTGGATGGCATCCGTGGTTGTTGTCAACCAAGACAACATTGATTTACCGCCGTCGCTCATAAAATTGAGTAACTGATCTTCAACAGATATTGCTGGTGTCATTACTGGCATCCACAATGAAAGTTTTGTCAATATTACTTTACCGGCATCACCGGGGGGTCTCCGTATTGCATCATCGTCGGATGCTTTTCGTACGAGTACAACTGTATGTTTAGCCCCAAAAATAACTTTTCTGACTCCTCTGCAAAATCCACAGATGTGTGATAACGGAATCGCGCAAGAAAACCTTCTGTTTCCACCTTGCAACATTGCTCGACGTGATCTAAATCCGAGGTTGAAATCTGGATCGACATTAATAATCATACTTTGCACATCCGCGTTGTTGTCTCTAGTAAAGTTTCTTGGTCGTCCTATTTCATACTGATTATATTCAGCGTGGTCAGAAGTATCCTTGGAAAACATCATTGATGGACCAGCTGATCTTGAATAATCATCGCTGTATCTTGCAAGACCAAGTATAGTCGTGGCGACGTCAACATCTTTTTGAATTGATTCAATATTTCTTCCGTCGATCATGTGTGTGGCACTGTCGAACAACGCCATGATACCGTTATTAACAAAACCAATACTGACATCGGCGCCGTATTCGGTGTTATCTGTTTTTAAAATTTCACCTTCGATC
Organism: Megalonaias nervosa; assembly: GCA_016617855.1. NCBI lineage: Eukaryota > Metazoa > Mollusca > Bivalvia > Unionida > Unionidae > Megalonaias > Megalonaias nervosa. The sequence continues at coordinate 1,865 of JAECUM010033905.1, forward strand.
TCGATCTCGATAAATGCCTCCGCGGGAAAGAAATATCTACTCGTATCTTGAACTTGTAATTCAATTCGTCCGCGTTGATTTGGCATTCGCGCATCGTAAGAATAAAATTGATAATCACGCTTAGATTCATCTTTGAGAACTGATGCATCCATGTCAAATGCGGTATCAGATGTACGTTTAAACATTCTATGTTGATACTGTTTGTTTAATACGGAGAAGATTGTTTCGGAAATGTTTGTCTCGGAGATATCTATCTCGGAAAGATCTATCTCGGAGAAGTTTTTGAAGACCATTCGGCGAGGATAAGATTTCAGAAATACCACTTCCCGCTATCAGACTTGCTGCTACATTTTTTTTCCCTTTCATCAGCCAGTTTTTGATTTGCGGCTTGATTTATTATTTTACTAACACGTGCAGGCATCATTTCAGTGCTGGGTAATTTCACTGGTGGCTGAGGTCGGACCGCCTGCGGTTGGACCGCTTGCGGACCACGTACTAATCATGCTAGTCTATCCTTGATGGCAGAAAATGCTTTCCCGGCGACGTCACCAACAGCGCTAATACCTTTTTCGCGAATAACGTCAATGGCTTTCATGCCTAATTGCTTTAAAATCGGTATTGCTTTTGGGGCGATTCTCGAAAATAAACCCTTAATGACATCACCGAATCCATCTCCGTAAAATGTCTCATATACAGGTAATCTTGAATTTACCACCCTGACCATGGTTAGTCTACGTTGTCCAACGTGTATGATCATCTATTATAATAATAATATTAAACTGTTTAATCAGTGACTTAGTCGGGCGACCTTCAGTCGCTATGATAATCATCGGTAATTTCATTAATGAGTGACCGATACACATTAATATCCATGATATCCGGTAAATAATCGTTGACAAATTGATGAGATTTCGTTGATAATTTCATGAGAATTATTACCAGCTCGTTTTCCACCGATTAAAATTTCTAATCTATCTACGTCGGCAAGGATGTTGTTAGGACAAGTAACAAGACCACTTCCCGTTGTTGTATTAATACCACTTCCAGTTGCGCTTTTATTATCTGGAGATCCTTCTGGGGGAGAAAATGCTTCATTTCTGGGTGATGTTTTTCGTGATTGTGGTTGTCTTATTGATGATAGTCGTTGTCGTCGTTGTTGTGTTCGGTGTTCTAGTTCTTCTTTTTGTTGTTGTTCTCGTTCTTTTTGTTGTCGTAGAAATAGATATCGTTCTTCTATTGATAATTGCGAATATCTCACATGTTCATTTATTGCATGAAGATATTCTATATAATTTGGATTGTCGCCTCGAACTTGATCAATGTCATAGAATATGCGAAAAATATCCATTTGTACCAATATTCGAGACTTACAGGATCATCAGCGTATTCAGATTTTAAAAATTTTCCTCGATTATCATTATTATTAACAGCAATAAAAGCTAAATTTTTAATATTTTCGGCATTTTTAATATGATTAATATCATCTTTGGTAAATGTATTAAATATATTAACCCTGACTCGCACTTGTTCTGGTTCTTGTTGAGTAACATCTTCTGCTTGGTCTTCTTCAGGTATTTCCGGGGTTGGCATTGCAGTAGCTATTTTCTTCGGAAGTTCTCGTAGAATTTTTTTTGTCTTTTTAGTTCGCTCCGCTATTTTTTCAGTTTGTTTCGCTGTTTCTTTTAACACAGGAACAATACCTTTAGTGGTTTCAGTGATAGGTTTAAATAATTGTTCTGCGGATTCTGTAAATAATTCTTGTGTTTGCTGACGCTCTTGTAATTGTTGTCTGACAGAATCACGGACAGGTAGATATTTTTTAATTGCTTCAAGTCGCTCTCGAGCTAATCTTGCTGAGTGAGATTCACCAATCATTATTATAATGCAATGGTTTGATTACAACAGCAGAGAGGGTGCGACCAACAAAAGTGACCAACACGTAAACGCGACCACGTAACGATGAAATACAAAAATCATCATCGCAGTAACAACCCAAGCTAACCCAACAGGGTTTCCTACAGGCAAAGTTAGAGGTGCTGGTTAACGTTATTGACGTTGAGATTTCATTTTCGTATGAAGCTTTATTTTTTATAAATAAGGTCTCAGGCAAATGGTCTGTCCACCCTCTCTGCTGCTAGATGCGATATTTGTTCAAAAGGAATCTCTCATTACCCTAACGGGCTGAGAAATGAGTTAAACCCTGAAATTTAAATTAATTTTGTTTATCATAAAGACACATTAGAAATTTAACTATATGAAGTCAAAAGATAAACTTACTGTGGTGCCCTCTGTAGCTCTACCTTGAGTTTCGCTTGAACTAACGTTAGTTCAGTCATATGCCACCAGAAAGTGAAGCAGGTTAGTCTGGTAGTTGTCTTTTATACAGCTGCCCTTGGAAAGGTGTATCTGACCTTTTAAGAACATGAGGTTAATCGGTTACACATACAAAAATGAAACTTTTCAAACTGAGAATCACCCGGGCAAGAAAACATTTATTCAATAGAATATATTCAATAGAGATGTTAAGAAGAGGAAGAAGGAGAATGATAATAAAATTGAAGAACAAAATTAGAAAGATCGGAAGAAAAAAGTGTAGAAAGAATAATATCAGTAGTCAAGAAGATGAGCAGGAGACGAGATTAGCAAAGCAGGTGAGAGCGCGAGGGCACTTGAAAAATGTTAAATTATTGCAGTCTAACATACAAGAATGCCCCAAGACCATTTGTAAACTTGAATATGTTACCACCGCGAGTAGGGGCTACGGGAACACACGGGGATTATGCGTACACCTGAATCTTTACCATCTCCTGTAGCTGTAAAAAGGCAACACGAGACCACTCATAAACATGAACGTGTTGCCACCTCGAGTATGGGTTATGAGAACACCCGAGACTATTTGTAAATCTGAATTATTACAATCTCAGGCAATAGAAATAGATGTTCCAAAACACGGTGGTATATCCTGGATATGATTTATGTGCTGACCATTTCAAATTTATATAGCATTTCATTCAGTCATTCTAAGAGATTCTTCCGTTGTAGATATCAATTTAAATTGAAATAGACATTTTTAGTTTAATCAGCTAAATTGGTTCTACGATAGTTAATCCGTCAGTTTAGAAACTGGATATATGTTGTTATTTCTGCCGTATGGCAATTTTGCCATGATCTGAAACAGACGTTGTTTTTTTTGTTGTTCCAGTTTAGATGATATCAAACTAGAGTGTAGAATTTATTCTCTGAAAAACAATCTCAGAGAAGGTAGAGAATAAACTGTGCTAATGTGGAAAAATAGCACTCTTCCTCTTGTTTTATATAGAGATGAGAGGCGTAGAAAATGTGAAATCGCCACAACATGGAAATGACGGCAAGCACTGTTTAAAAATATGCAGAACACTCTCAAAGCACTGATTGTGCATTTGATAACATATTTAAAAATCTGTACAATACGTTCGGAACATTGATTTTGTATTTGATAACATGTCTAAACATCTGTAGAACATGAAGAAGGCATTGGCTTTACAGTTGATAAAATTAAAAGCAGCTATTTTAATTAAAATCTAAGTGGAATCAAATTATTTTCTATGTCCGTCTATTTAACAACAAAGATAATTGTTAACGAGGTAAAGTATTATTAAATTAAGTACTGGTGTTTTTCAAATTTCATTAGTAAATTCAAAATTAGGACCTGAATATTTTTGTAATGTATGAATAAATTGGATTTAACGTGCACAACGTAGGTGCAGAAATTGAACGCTAAAGTTGCAGGACTTGCCGTCCGTGCAGCTGGATTTTAGTTTCGTCTCTCGGCAAAACAATTAGATATCAGGCACAAATTTCATGCATTGATCAAATGAAAGGACATAAAAACTAGTTAGTTATGACTTTTTATTGTATAAGATGCCAGTCAAACTAGTGTAAGAACTGGACTGTGCAATTATCTAGGATTTATTAATTTTATATAATGATAGTAGCCCTGCAAACCAACTCTGCTGTCAGTGATTTACACCATGGTGTCAAAATCGAGAAAATATAACCTAAGCAAAGAGAAAAATGGTCATTGTTTTCTGGTCACTTAGGGTCCAAAATGTTTAGACAATGTATATGATATGTGAATCTGGTATCACGAGCAAAGGCGTGAACAGGAGACCCACTGATCAATATTCAAATGTATGGAATTTCACTCTACATAAGAAATAAATAGAAACATTTAAGGTGTGAGACAACGCCCAACTATGAACATACTGGATGTGAAGGTGGAATACATATCAGTCTTTCAAATAAACATATATTTTCAGCCTATTTCCGGCATTTTATCCTTATTCATACGATCTGTGTGGATTTTGGGCGTAGTCTTGATGGAATAAAATAAAACGTACTTAAATAAGATGTTGGTTTTAGAATACTAATCTTCCGAACATTTTTGTGTTCTTTTTATTAATTATTTTTCTTGTGTAGTAATTGCGTGATTTGTTGTACCCACTAACGACTCATCGGGACTTGTGATTGGATTTTTAATGCGCATATAAAATATGTTTACTTGTATCAGATGTTCGTGTGTGTGTGTGTGTGTGTGTGTGTGTGTGTGTGTGTGTGTGTGACTTAGATTTTTAACGTAGCTTTAACAATTTTTCAGTCATATCGCTACGATGTCTGCAGTGTGACAGTTTATAGTGATGTTTAGCACTGGGGCATCATGCCGCAAACATGTAGCATGATGTCCCACCCAGCCACATTATCCTGACACCAGGCCGACCAGTCCTAACACTAACCTCTTAATGCTGAGCGCCAAGCGAGGCAGCTGTTAGTACCATTTTTAAGTCTTCGGTATGACTCGGCCGGGGTTGGAACCCACGACCTCCCGTATCCGAGGCGAACGCTCTACCACTAGGCCACCGGAGCGGTCAGATGTTCGTAAATTGTTCTATCTATTTCATGCCTATTTTCTACGTATCTCATCTCAGCAAAGGTTTACATAACAGTTGTGAAATTGTCCGGTTTAGTGGAAAAGAAAATCAAATTATTTTATTTATCAGAGAAATAAAACACAGTAACCAAAAAAAAAAAAAAACGTTTTCTCTAGCAAGTGGTAGAGACAAGTGGATTTTGAAGAGACGTTGCCCATTGAAAACCTACTTGCCACGAATAGCTTTATTTTGCATTTTTATAAGTCAATATTCTTCTAGTAGAATGGTCCTTCTAAGATTTAATTTTTCCCTGGACAAATGGCACGTGGTTGTAAATGGTCCCATATATGGTTGAGATAGGCCCTGGTCTTGTGGCACATGTTTGTAAACAAGGCCGCTGCAAGGTTATTTTGCGCCTTGGTGGGATCAGGTCACAATTTTTACTTTCAGTTCAGTACATTTGCAGTCCCCTTTTATTTTTAGAGCATGTTTTCCCTCTCCTTTTGGTGGTGATAAAAGAATTAGATTTAGGTGTTCTTAGTGTTGAACAAAAGGCAATTGTATATTCCTCAGCATTTGAGGATTATAGTGTGGTTATCTGTGTGGATTTCGGCGAAAGTACACAGTGAGTAATGAGGGATTGATGATGATCCGGTAGAGAAATATGTAACCCATTACACGTTGCTTGTTTATAGTCCATAGTTAAAAAACCCCAAGATAACCTATGACAAGAACTTCACCGTGAGTTCATCATTGTCGGTACTTTTTACTATCATTTGGACGCAATGGAAAATTCAGTATGGATAAACGAATGTGGAGAACATATACCAAAATTAATTGTGACTAGAGTCAAGGCGACCCTTGCAGCCCCTACCATTACTTATTATAAACTGTTCATTAATATTAATACACGATCAGCTTGATAATATATTAATTTCATTGTATAGTTTACGTATTTAACCATAATAAATAAATAGCTTAACAGTTTACTATGTTTTTTTGGGCTCACCAACAGCAATATAGACGCCGTAGGCGGCCACCAAGTTCGCTTATTGGGTTCAAGCTCTGGTTATAGAAGGTGCCATATAACATTCAGCCAGGCCCTGGGCAAGTGATCTCGTCAAAATAATTGCCCATAAACAAATTAGATTAGTGCAACAGGATGAAAACGGGAGTGAATGGATCTAGCAGAATCACTTAATACAATCAAATAAATGAGACGTTTATTTATAATGCAAATTAATGATGATTTAATTTCTGACACCCTAGCTCACACCCTTACCTTCAATTCTCATCTACCCAGCTATAGTGCGTCTCGACCTCATTTTCACCCAGCATCCGCCCATTGTTTGTAATTATATTCAGCCGTGACCGAATTGTGAAATAGCTTAAAGCTATACTTAAGTAAACGGACATGAACCGTGTGCACTTCCATCTCGGCCATTTTGTTTCACTAGCAACGCACAACACCCAGTGGCGTCACTCGGGTTGGTGTCACCCAGTGCGGTAACTCATGGTGTCACCCCCATGGACCCCATTCCTGCACAAAAATTCAAAAATTTTATAGACAGTCATTTTGGTGTCACACCCTCTCATGGTGTCACCCGGTGCGGTCCGCACCCTCCTAATGACGCCACTGACAACACCTAACAACGTTGTTTTCTAAAATAATTACAAAGGCAGGTCTCTGGTTGTATGTAAAGATGTCTCAATACATCACATTCGGTTGTGCATGTCAACCTCACTCGTACGAATTTGTGACTTCACCTCCTTTTTTCTTCAAATAATACACTGAAATTTCAAACGTCTTTGTTATTCTTTCATAAGAAAATAGATCATTTACTAAACACGCGCGTAATCAAGTGGATAGAAAAGCATGTAGAAATATGAAATGATTTTCAACCTTTTTGGGATGAAATCAATCATTTGCTTATTGTTCAAGTTAAAAAGCCAATTGGTATATAGAGTTTCATATTTCTAAAAGTATTTCAGTGTTGACATTGGACACAAGGTCATGATCAATTAGGCTCATATTTCATTTTAATGCACTGAAGATGAAATATATTTCAACAGTCTCGCTTTCATTTAATATTATCCACCAATGGTTTGTCAGCTCTTTTGTCAGAAGCACCTGCTTTCGCGAAAAAATTTTATAGATAAAAGTTCTGACATAATACACATGCGATAAATTTGTAATAACGTAACTGATATTGTATCCCGAAGATCATTTTCAATATGACAATTTTGGGGACATCATAGAAAATATTTTTAAATCAAATCACAATTTTGTCTGATTGTCAGTATTAACTGTATCTGTATTTGATAGTAATATACATAATAGTGGTTGAACTCGTAATATCGCTCTGTCAAAATATTATATTCCCCTAAATAGGGCCGAAAAATTGTTTGCTTGAAGTTAAACAACTCAGCTTCGCCAAAAAGCTAGTCCATTTCTTTTATGAAGTTGAGTAGAAATTGATTACAAAATTTTCGGCGTGTCATAATAATGGCAAAATATTCACTTTCTACCACTTAAACCATTGATTCCTTTTTATAATGCAATACATATTTGCTAGGTACGGTTGAACTATTCAATAAAAAAATCAAAAGGGGCTATGTACAGTTTACATATCTTTTAAATGACAATTCACCTCACGTTTTGTAAATAATAGAGGGGTTTTCTTCGGTAATTGTTTTTTGGCCTGCAGTGGGGCTGTCAGCGCATGTGGTATGCTTAAATATGTTAAACCAGCTTTCCAACTGAACCACATCGTAACCTTGACCTTTGACATACTGACTCTAGAATTTAGTGCTGACAAGTACTAAAAAGTACTTTTCTCCTTAAAATGTCAAAGGATGCGTGTATTATATATTATGTCTGTTCTTATAAGATGATGGATCTCATTTCATTAAGTAGTAATAGAGGTACAATTATATGTATCATGCTTCATTGTAAGATAGTCTTACCATAACTCCCATCATTATAACACTTTTCCTGTTATAAGGTGCAAATGATTATGGATTCCATTTAATTAAGTGGTAATAAACTTATATGCATTATGTATTTCATTATAAGACATTCTCACCATAAGGCCCATCATTATTACACAGTTGTAATGTAATTATGGTTTTGGATCCCCTTTCATTAAGCTTTATGAAAATAAAATTACCGTATTGTTCATTATACAGAATCCTTAATATAAAGCAGTATAATATATGACTCCCATTTACACATTTATACTTATTTTCTGTGTTCTTATTTATTCTACACATAAATACTTTCCTATGTAAAGTCTGCTGATTATTGGTGTCCACGAAAATAGATATTAATTTTACCCATAAAAATTGTTTTATTATTAATAACTAAATTATTATTGTTACTCATTTTTTTTTACCCATGTTCTAAACTAGAATAAGATAATAAAAAGAATGTTAAAACTTGCAACGATAAATGTTCTAAAATCTATATCTTATAAGCACATGTATCCCAACAAAACTAAGAACCCCACCCCCCAAAAAAATCTTATGAATAAGGATAAAATAAACTGGAAATAATCAGAAAATAAATATTTATTTAAAATACTGGCATGTATATCACCATCAAGTCTTATATGCTAGTAGTATAGTGGGGCTGTCTAGGGACAATGGAAATCCCAGTCTAAAATGTCGTGAGGCTGTCTAGGGACAATGGGAATTTAACATGGCAAAATCCTGGGGCTGTCTAGGGAAAACGGAAATTTAACACGGGAATATTGGGCCACTATAGGGACAAGGGAAAGGTGAACATTGGTTGGGTTTGTATAGGGACAATATGAATGATGACGTCACGTTATGGGTGTTACGTATATGTAATTAAATTATTTGTGTGTTAGTTTTAAATTCTCTTTTATTTTATTTTTATTTCATTACATGTTATTGTAATAAATTTATCCACTGGATTTGACATTTTTCTAGACAAATTCAGTTCAGTTCTTTTAGCCTGATTAGAACGCAAAATGATTGCTACACTGTATTTTTAGCTGACCTAGTTCTTGACCTTGGTTCCGATTTCGTAAACACTGAGTGAAAATGATTGGTCGTTACCAAGGTCATGTTCGGCCCAAGTGTTAGCTCTGTTGTAAACAGTTTCATTTTAAATTCATTTCCAGTGTGGGAATCAGATTCTTAGTTAGGGCTATTCTAGCCTAGGTGCTAATTACTTGTAGTGGGTGACCACGTGACCCATCACGCGGGTCTGAAATGAAGTTTTAGTTGGGTTTAATTCTCAATCTCAGTGAATTTTAGTCAGTTGTAAATAATACCATGAGGCTGAAAGGTATTCCTGTTGTTGACATTTGAATTGATTTTTTTTAAATTTAAAATAATTTATTCACCCTGGAAAATACTCTTCTTCATCGAAATTCTTGGACAAAGACATTTACTAAAAATTATTCGGAAGTCAAAAGCCGGAATTATATTCTTGGTGACTGAACAAGGAACTGTTGACACATCAACATATACTGGTTATAGAGAACGTCATCGCCTTCCATATTGGAACTTCATCGAGATTCGAACTTGGATTCAATTAGAACATTTTAGTGATAGGACTTATTTTTTTGAATTCTAGGATTAATTTTTGGATTAGATTCACAGACCGTAAGTCCTATTTTATATTTTTACCTTGTTTTCTAGGGAAATAAATTATTTTGTTAAATTTACAAAGCTTGTTGACTTCACTCTTTTATTTTGTTACTTTTGTACGAGCCTACACGTAACAAAGAAAAATTGAGGTTCTCGTCCTTGGGATATATGAATTTTGGCTAAAATATTTCAGAAAATTGTTTTTTGAAATTTAAATTCCCCTGGTTCTCAGAATATTTTAAATCCCAAGTACTATTTCATATTTTGTTTGAAATTTTTAGTTGAATCACAGGCTTTTTTTCACAATGTCATCAAAAGTGGAGACATTTCTTTCTAGTCCTACTCAGGAGCAGTTGGATAGTTTGAAAAAAGATGAGTTGCTTGGACTTGCCAGAAAATATAATCTTTCTGAGGCAAAATCATCCTAAACGATGCATGAAATTAAAAACAATTTGATCCAATATTTGATAGAAAAGAATGTTTTCGATAAAAGTGTTCTGGGTTCGATCAGCAAGTCTGCATCAGACTCTGATATAAAAGTAAAGGAATTAAAATTAAAATACAAGATGGAATTAGAGTTAAGGAAGCTGGAACTTCAGAAAGATAAAGAAGAAAAACAAATGCAGTTGCAGTTTGAGAAAGAGAGAGAGAGAGAGAGAGAGAGAGAGAGAGAAACAAATGCAGCTGCAATTGGAAAAAGAAAAAGAACACATGCAGTTACAAAAAGAACAAATGCATTTACAAAAAGAAGAGAAACAATTACAGTTGCAATTTGAGAAAGCAGAGAGAGAGAGAGAGAGAGAGAGAGAGAGAGAGAGAGAGAGAGAGAGAGAGAGAGAGAGAGAGAGAGAGAGAGAGAGAGAGAGAGAGAGGAAAGAGAGAAAGATAAACAAACATATGAAGTTACAATTAGAAGAGAAGGGAATTTCAAATTAAGCTAAAAGAAATAGAGCTGGCATGTGAAAAGCACGATCCCACTTCACATACAAATTCAAGTTTTGATATTACAAGAAATATCAGGTTAGTGCCCTATCTTAGAGAAAAAGAAGTGACAAATAGTTTCCTCGTTTTGAAAAAGTCGCTGAAAATTAGAAATGGTCAAGGGAGCAGTGGACTCAATTACTACAATGTGTACTAATTGGTAAAGCTAGGGATATTTACCATTCAATGTCAGTTCCCTATGATTTGGTTAAAGAATTCATCTTAAAGTGTTATGAGTTTGTCCCTAAGGCTTATCGGGAAAAATTTAGGAACTATAAAAAAGATGCTGGACAAACTCATGTCGAATTCGCAAGAGAAAAGAGCAGTTATTTGATAGATGGTGCTTAGCCGAGAAAGTTGAACATGATTATGAAAGTCTCAAACAACTTGTATTACTTGAAGAGTTCAAGAACTGTGTCCATAGCGACATTAAGACTTATCTTGAAGAGCATAAGATCGAAACCTTGGAAAATGTTGCTCGTGCTGCTGATAAGTATTTCTTAACTCATAAAGTTTCTGCTGTAGGCAAGTCTTTCACTCAGCAGTCTTCTGGTAAAAAGGTATTTCAGCCTAATACGACTCCTTCTAAAACTCAGTCTGGCACAACTTTTAAAAATCAAGCTTCTGATAAACTTGATTCAAAATCCTTGTCTCTTCCTACGTGTGCCTATTGCAAGAAGAAAGGACACGTTATTTCTGATTGCTTCAAACTGAAATATAAGCATCAGAATCAAGATACACCTATCCCAAATGCTCTTATTTCTAAGAGGCCAAGGTCACGATCATGTATTGAAAGCAATACATTTGTTGGGTCTAATAAACCCCAGTCTGATTTTATTATGGAGAATTATGAACCATTCATGTCGAAGAGTTCTATATCACTCTTGGGTGATTTGGCCAATCCTGTCCCTATTAAAATTTTAAGGGATGCAGGACCTTCTCAGAGTCTTTTATTATCAGGTACTTTGCCTTTTTCTGAGAAGTATTGTTCTAATGAGAGTGTTCTCATTCAGGGAGTAGAGTGCGGCTTTGTTAATGTTCCTCTCCATTCTGTAAATTTGTCATCAGACTCAGTTTCAGGACCTGTGACAGTCAGGATAGTGTTTTCTTTACCCGTTGAGGGCATTCATTTGTTATTAGGCAACGACCTAGCTGGAGACAAGGTTGTGGTTTATCCACTTGGAACTGACAAGCATTCTTTGGATCAGAAAGTTGATGCAATTGAAAAAGAAATCCCTGATTTATACCCAGCTTGTGCAGTTACCAGAGCTATGTCAAAGAAAGCTCTTGAGAATGATTTTGATAAGGAAAATATTCCTTAAGGTGACTCTTGTATTGGTCAGGCTTTTGATGAGGTCACTTTCGCTCCTTATTTGGATTAATGAAAAGGTATTGATCACAGTGATCCTCTTTTAACTACCCATTCTCATTTATCTAATCAGGGTGACAAACGACAATCACTTGTCGTTGAATAGAAAAAAGATCCTGAGATCTGTTTGTTTCAGAGGGCCATTAGTGAAACTGAAGCCACTGAAGTACCTGTCTGTTATTTCATTAAAAATGGAATTCTTATGAGAAAATGGAGACCTCTCGAGGTACCTGCTGATGACAAATGGTCAGTGAACTATCAAATTGTAGTTCCAAATTCTTACAGACAGGAAATACTTAGTTTGGCCCATGAAACTCCTCTGGCTGGTCATTTAGGAATTAATAAGACTTATCACAAGAACTTGACTCACTTTTATTGGCCAAAAATCAAAAGTGATTTTGTAAATACTGTAGATCTTGTCAAACTTGTCAAATGGTAGGAAAACCCAATCAGAAGATACCTAAGGCTCATCTGCAACCTATTCCTGCATTCGACGAACCATTTAGCAGAATTATGGTAGATTGTGTTTGTCCCTTACCTGAGACCAAGTCAGGCAACCAATATTTGTTAACCATTATGTGTGCGTCAACAAGATTCCCAGAGGCAATTCCTTTGAGGAATATTAAAACGAAAACTATAGTAAAACCTTCGATAAAGTTTTTTACTCAATTTGCCCTTCCCAAATCTGTCCAATCGGATCATGGGTCAGATTTTATGTCTGTAATTTTCCATCTAGTTATACTTGAATTTGGCACTCAGCAATTCAAGTCAAAAGTGAAATTATGGTTTCACAGAATTTTAATTGAGAGAAGTTTAAAGTCTTGTAATAGAATTGTTTCTCCCTTGCTCATTCTTCAAAATTGTCTTCAAATTAGATTTTACAAAGTTAAGACAAAATGAATGAGTTAAACTATAATAATAGTACTCTGATCTAAATAAATTAATCCAGTACTAGTATATTGACAGAGATAGCCAAGGAAATCATGCAATTAATTTAGTTGTACGTGTCCAACTCAGTGAAGATTTAAGTGAAGGAATTCAATCGGACTCTATTGATTTTGGAGCGACAAATCTTCGGAATTCGGAAATTATGAAAAATCTGGACAAGAAACTTTTACATTTGCAACAACATGAATGGAATGGACTTAAACAGCTATTATTTGAATATGAGCACTTATTTCTAGATGTTCCGAAGAGGACAAACAAAATTTTCATGACGTTGATTGTGAATTCTAAACTTGTGAAACAACACCCATACAGGATAAACCCTCTCAAACAGGAATACCTGCAAAAGGAAATTCAGTATTTACTGGAGAATGATTTCATAGAGCCCAGTAAAAGTGACTGGAGTTCACCATGTATACTTGTTCCGAAACTAGATAAAACTTTCCGTATGTGTACTGATTATAGGAAGGTGAAAAGTGTGACAAAAACAGATTCATTTCCATTACCAAGAATCGATGACTGTATTGATAAAATTGGAAATGCCAAGTATGTCACCAAATTTGACCTTCTGAAAGGATTTTGGCAAATTCCACTAACTGGAAGGGCAAAGGAAATTTCGGCATTCTTGACTCCAGATGGACTCTATCAATATAAAGTAATGCCGTTCGCGATGAAGGGTTCGTCAAGTACTTTTTAACGTTTGATGAATGTGATTACCTCTGTTCTAGATAATTATGATGATTGCATCGATGATGTCATCATTTACAACGACACCGGGAAAGAACATCTAGCATCGATTCGGAAATTCTTCGACAGACTCACTGATGCAAGTTTGACAATCAATTTATCTAAAAGTTAGTTTGCCGTGCTTGTGTAATATTTCTAGGACATATTGTGGGACATGGACAAGTTAAACCTATAGATGCTAAGGTCAAGGCTATTTCTGATTTCCCTGTGCCTGTCAGTAAAAAGCAACTGATGCGATGTTTTGGTATGGCTAGTGACTATCGGAAATTTTGTTCCAATTTTTCTAATTTTGCTGAACTCCTGACAAATTTATTGAGTAAGAAAAACAAGTTTCTTTGAACTGAACAGTGTCAGGGGGCTTTTGATAGGTTGAATGCCATTCTTAAAAGGGCGCCGGTTCTTACAGCTCCAAATTTCAGTCAGTCTTCTAAATTATCTGTTGATGCAAGTGATGTTGGAGTTACAGCAGTATTGATTCAAGAAGATAGAAATGGTGTTGATTATCCAGTGTGCTATTTCTCTAAGAAATTAATTAAGCACCAAAGAAATTGCTCAAGAATCGAGAAGGAATGTTTGACTTTAATATTGGCATTACAGCATTTTGAAGTTTACATTAGTTCAGCTCCTTCTCCGGTTGTTGTGTTTAGTGATCACAATCCCCTTACTTTCGTCGTGAAATGAAAAATAAAAATCAAAGATTATTAAGGTGGAGTCTGTTGTTAGAAGATTATAATCTTGACATCAGGTACATCAAGGGAAAAGACAATTTAATAGCAGATGCACTTTCCTGTGTATAGAAATATTATTTGATGTACACTATATATAATTCATAAGAGTTCTTCTTATGTAACTTTGTTTTATCTCATGTATAATTTACATATGGCAAAAAGAAAGCTTTATCATATAAATCTTTCTTTTTCTATATGGGGGGGGAAGTTTTACGTATATGTAAGTAAATTATTTGTGTGTTAGTTTTAAATTCTCTTTACTTTTATTTTTATTTCATTACATGTTATTGTAATTTTTCTAGAAAAATTCATTTCAGTTCTTTTAGCCTGATTAGAACGCAAAATGATTGCTGCATTGTATTTTTAGCTGACCTAGTACCTGACCTTGGTTTGTAAGGAGGACGGACGAATGCCACATGTTTGCTGTACCAAGCCGACGAGGAGAAAGGAAAAGAAATCAAATACTTGGACGTGCGTTCGCTGTATCCCTACGTGTGCTAATATCGTCACTTTTCCGCAGGGCAACCCCAGTTGCTGACGGTACACATCGACGTGGACAACATTCAACAATACGAAGGATTGATTAAATGCAAAGTCTTGCCTCCCACTGACTTGTACCATCCCGTTTTACCTCACCATTGCCAAGGAAAACTGATGTTTCCCTTGTGCCTCATTTGTGCCGAAAAGTGCTACCAAGACCATCCTTATCAGCACACCCAGGATTAAGGTCCCTTGACAGGAACTAGGGTCAGCGTGGAATTATTTAAAGCTTTGGACCTGGCATATCAACTGTTAGAAGTGTACGAAATTTACCACTTTCCCAAGACGGAAAAATATCACAAGGGTGACGAGACTCAAAAAGGCTTATTCGCAGTCTACGTGGATGCCATTTTGAAACTGAAACAAGGAGCCAGCGGCTATCCTTCCTGGTGCCACACTCCCGAAGACCAAAGGAAATTCAAAGAGAAATACTTGGAGCAGGAAGGTCTCACTTTAGACCACGTGGAGATAAACGATGAAAGGCAATCATTTGCTAAAGTGATGTTGAATTGCTTTTGGGGGAAAATGTCACAACGACCGTGTTTACCCAAAACGGAGTATTTGACAGAATCTTTCCCGCTACTTCCAGATGATTCACGACAAAACTAAAGCAATGAATCAAGGGCACGTCGTTCGTGAGGACTTCATCTTATTCAATTACGAAGAAGAACTGGACTTTGTAGAAGCCGACGAATTTGGAAATGTCATCATTGCTGCCTACGTGACAGCCCATGCTCACTTAAAATTGTGCGAAGCTTTAGAACTGTTAGGAGATCGTGTGCTGTATTTTGACAAGAACAGTTGCATCTACATAGATCAGCTGGGTCAACGTCACCCTGTCATCGAAGGAGACCGTTTAGGAGCCTGGACGGACAAGCACCCCAACGGCAAGTTTTGCTAGTGGCGGTCCCAAAAATTACGGTTATGAATACCGGGACCAACGAGGAAAAGAGCACACGGGGTGTAATGTGAAAAGATTGACTCTCAATTATCGCACCAGTCAAGTGGTAAACTTTGGGTTATTGAAAGAAGCCTTGCAGTCTGAAGAGGAACGAGATTTTAAAGTGACCACCTACCAACCTCATAAGATTGTACCTCTAGCTACACACCAAATCGTGAGTCGAGCCTCGGAAAAAGTGTATCAAATCGTGTACCAGAAGCGAGTGCGGCTTCCCAATCACTTCACTTTACCTTACGGATACACCGGTATAAAAAAAATGGTTCCAAGACGATAGCCACCAATAAGAAGGATGACTTCGACACAGCAAGAATCGATCGAAGGACACAGAGAAAACTCCAAGTTCAAACCATACCATTTTTTTTGTTGTCTTCTTGCCCGACTATTGTGATTGTGCCAGTCGATTGGAAACGTTTCAGAAATGGATCATGGATAGGGAACGATTACCTACTTTAGCTAGAACAGGATTTGTCTGCTTGGGGCCTGAGACTGGATTAGGATACAAGGTACAGTGTTTTAGTTGTTGCTTGAAGTTGTGTACGGATCTATGTATCTATAAAGATTCAGCTATTCTTAAACATACTCGGTGGTCTCCGTACTGTCCTTACTTTTCTATGACCTTTCCACCCATCACACTACGGTACAGGTATGATGGTGCCTTCGAGAAGGTAGTACCATGGTCCAGGAATAAAAAGGAAGACTTCCAAAACTAGGAATAAAAAGGAAAGATGAACAAGCTCAAGACTTCGATACGACTAGTATAAAAAGGGACAACGTCCAAGATCGATAGTTCATTGTGACTACCATTGCCAAGCGAGAAAGATGAATACTTTTAAACAGTAAGTATCAAGCTAGAGAAAACTCGAGTGCGATGCAGTGCCTTGCGACTGCAGGTATACCGTACGCTGTGAACTCAGCGATTCAGTACCACGTCATTGGAGCTTTGCCATGACTGCTGCTACAATACTTGCCATGGAAAGTGATGCTGTGCGTGTCAAACCTGACGGATGCGAAAGCGATGCCACTCGTTATCGTACTCCTTTTAACTTTATTTATTTTCATTGGCAATTTAATCCTGCACGCGAAACCATGCATCTACCACGCTACGGAGGTCATCCAACCCTGAGCACACTCCTGCGGATTTCACCGTACCGTCATCAAAATGAACCTGTGAAAGAAGAATATTCGTTCCCTGTGCGATTGCCTGAATACTGTGAGTTTGAAAGTCGATTCCAAACATTCCAAGGAAAATGGCCTAAATATCTGGGAGGACCTATCCCCGAAGAATTAGCCAGAGCCGGATTTATCTACTTGGGCGATGGGAATAAAGTCAAGTGCTTCAATTGCCATGTGTCACTTCACCAGTGGGAGCAGAAAGATTCTGCTCACCTGGAACATGCTCGATGGTCTCCACACTGTCTCTGCCTACTTTCAGTGGGATCGTATTAATCTTTGAATGGATACTTTACAATAGAACATCGGTGGTTTGCCTGTATAGTTGAGAGAACGCATTTACCGAGAATTGGTCAAAATACAAGTTCAATGCAGATAGCAATTGCATCCGTTACGTCATCGATGCTGGAACCACTGTTACCTAAATGGTATCAGAGGACTGATTCATTTCAAAGCGTTCCATTGGTCCGACATTGATGAATCACGACTGTGTGACTGTGCCAGCTGGTGTAGAAACTCTAAGAACATTACAAACTGTCCCTTCGTCACCAAATATGTTGTACAGTGACTTGTTTATATTCCACTTTAATCGTTTTGATGTGTATTTTATCGACGTACGTAACCATTGGGCATTTATGTATTTTTGTCTTTCGTGTGGTGCCATTTTAAAAATGTGTTGTAATAAACGTGTCCTGAAAGGAAGTATAAAACTCTTGTCTTGTCTGTCTTCGTGTCAAAAGTGACATTCCCTACACTATGGCTACCTTTGCTGTCTCTGCTCCCTCTTCTTCCACTTTCAAAGTCATCGACGAAAACTTACATCGTGCCAGTTTGGAAGCCTTGTATCTTCGCCATCCCTTTAACATGTTAATTGCCGGACCCAGCGGTTCAGGCAAAACCGAATTTTTCAAACGTTTGATCGAACATAAACATCATTTGATCGATCGTCCACCTCAACGTATCGTGTGGTGTTACAAAGAGTGGCAATCGGAGTACAGACTCCTGCGAGAAAGTCAAGGCGATTCCATCGTGTTTGTGGAAGGCATTCCTGGCGAAGACGACGAAATCGTGTCTGACCCCAGTCAAACACATCTGGTCATCTTCGACGACATGTTAGGAGAAGACGAAGAAGAAATTAAACTGGTTTACGCGCATAGGGCATCATCGTAATGCCAGTGTCATTTACATCACCCAAAATTTGTTTCAACAAAGTAAAGCCCATCGCAACATCAGTCTCAATGCTCATTACGTGGTCTTGTTTAAAACCTCGGGCACTTTGGGTCTATCTCACACATCGTCAACATGGCATCACTTTAGTCTCATCTTCCCCTCAAATTGATTCGTACCTTGTACGGCATCAGTCGCGAAAAAAAAATCCTTAAATACGTGCTCGTACCTTAGAAGCCAGTCTTGAAGATATCTTACAGTGGTTTACGGTTACAGCACGTCAATTACTGCAAGGCATCATTCACATTCCTCATCAAACCAAACGCTTTTTTGAGAGAAAGAAAGTAGCCTTGACGCAACTGACAGATTCCCGCATCGACAGTCAAACAAAAAAGCAAATCATTATGAAACCTGGTGGTAACTGTTCTCTAGGAGGTATCTTCATTCGCTCCATCTTAAAATGGGATAACAATGCCCCCAAATTCCTCCCCAGGAATAAAGCCACTCCCTGTCCCAAAGGTTCCCAGAAGAAGAAGAAAAAGTTCAGCGGTGTGAAAACCAGGTCACAGCCACAGAAAAAGAAAAGTCCCCAGAAAAAAAGAAAGAGAAGCCCACGGAAAAGACCATAGAAAACAGCTTCCACCAGCAAGAGAGGCACTTCGGCCAGGGTGCAACCTTACATCCCCAACCGCGGCCTGCAGCGACGGTGACCGCATCTCCAGTAGACTCAGGTTCTTCCACTTCTCCGTTGCTGGTGATGCCAGCCAAACCCAATCTGACACCCGTTCTTCCTAATTTGATGAAACAAGGGAAACCCGTGTCTCCTAGAACTTCTTTTCCACTTGTGACACCCTCCTCCTCTTTAGCTGCAGTGGCAGCTGCTCACAATGTACCTGTCCCCAAAATCAAAGTCCAAGAGAAATCGGGCATGTTACAGAGTTTATTGGATTTATCCAAGCAAGAACTGTCCCGATTGAGTCCGTTGCGAACCCCTCCACGACACGTGATGCCTGTCTTCAAGTTGATACGTCGTAAAGTCAATCGGTGGCGACGCATTCCAGTATAAAAAGACCTGGGACAAACGATGGGTATCAGTGATTTTGTGCTCCTGAACGCCCAAAGATGTCCCCTCAAGGAAGTGTACACCACCGTCCATCGTCGTTCTCCTGTCCAAAAAAGAAAAGGAAAAAGAAAAGGACAGTCTATCACCCCCCCAAAAAACCGCATAGCCATGCATCGACGTCCACCTCACAAAAGTCACTCTCGTCCAAAGAGAAAAAGAGCAACCAAAGGGGAGGATTTTTTTATCCCTATTTTGTTACCACAGATTCGCAAAGAATTTAATCTATTACCACCAGCCCATAAATAAGATAAAAGGATGCATGTCAAGCGATGGACTTCAGTGTAATTTTGCCCCTGATCTAAAAAAGATGTCCCCTAAAAGAAGTGCACACCACTCTCTTGCCAGAAAGGAATGAAAAGGAAGGGACTGCCTCCTCGTTTAGCCAAACATTGGGGCTCGTTGTCCGTCCTTTCCAAAACCCCTCCACCCATACAAAAACAATTCATTCAAACCGCCTCCAGAGACGTCATTGATAGCGTGAGCGAATGTTTCCTGAATGTCTTGAAAGGAACGATAGCTTTGTCTAAACACCAAAAAGAATGCTTAACCAAAGATCGACTTTGTTTTAGTGTGTTATCTGAAGGCCATTTCCTTCGTTAGTAATTTCCTCTTCTCGTGCGGTGGTGATGGTGGCAGAATCTTTTACAAGATTTCAGTCTCTATTGTGTACTCTCCCACATCTAACTATGGTATTTGTAATATATTTCATAGTATCGCCACATAGGTTTCTTATTGTGAATATGACTTGTATATAATGGTCTTATTATGAAACGTTCCTATTTTATCCCTAATATTCTTTATGAATACTTGTTTATCCGTTTTCGTACTTTTACAACCTAACATTTTACATCTTTGTTTAGTATCCTCCTTGTTTACATTTAAGGGGAATACTGGTATCCTATTGAAATGCCTTGTAAAGGCTTCTTCCACTGTTGTCCAAACATCCTGTAAATATTTATAGATAAGACTTTGTAGAGCTGTAGATCCTATACTCGTCCAATTTCTCCATATTGTTTCACAAGTTACAGCCAAAGTTTTATATTCCGTTTGAAAACATATGTTTTGACTGAAGTCTCGGAGTGTTGGAAAAAACAGACATTATTTATACAGTAGCTGGTTATAATACGGTTACACTACGTTAAGTTTTTCAACACACATGATCACGTGATCAATTTATAACTTGAACGTACCACTAGAATCTGGCCAATCGGAGATTGATAATTTGACACGCCTCCAAAATTGGCTGTATTTTTATATATGTATGAGTCTGTTCTCCGACAAAACTAATTAAACTGGATTTTAAACATTCGAATCTTTCCCATCATTTAATGTGTACAACATAATTTAACCATTCTGTTCAGCTTTAAAGTGTCTAACATGGATAGACTGTATTCTATTTAATAGCATGGCATTATGCGACCTTGGTCTGACTTAGTTGAAATTTAGAATAAATCCTGAAAAATTCAGGATATTACGAAACTTAATGACATGTTAGAAACAGCAAGAATGAATAACGTATTACATTTCACATATCTCCACAATTGAAGATTGCTTCCGTAAAGCCGACAGCGTCCTGACAAGACTCATCTGTATTGTGATGATATGGAGATAATTAGCAATACAAATACTGTGGTCGTGGTGAAACCCACAGCCGAAGAACATCGGTTAATAGCTTCTCTACCGCTGGTTCTTAATGCATGTAACAGAGAGAGAACAGAAGTCAACATTTTGAAATAACCAAAAGCTTAAAACCATACACCCTGGTTAACCCTTTATGCAGTAAGGAACCCATGTACATTTTTGTACATGTTTGTAAGGTTTCGACAGGCTGCCTCGGAAAATTGCCCTTTGTTATAGAAGAGCCCATGCAAGATTTGGGCAAGCCCTTTGCATGAGAGTCTTAAATTTTGTGAATAATGAAAATGTTATAGGTATATTTGATTTTGGTTGGATTTGGTTTGGTATTTTATGACAAAATTACACAAGTAGGTTATTTAGTGATGAATTAATCTGAGTAAAATGCCTTGCCCAACCACAGAGTCATTGCAGCTCTTGCCTCAACTGTTGCTTCTTACTACATGCAGAAATGTATGAATCTATTTTACATACCCTAGTACAAAGGGAGTCTGTCGTTTGGTACACAACCAGATAAACGTTCTGCATCACATTTTTTTGGGTGGTTCTTCCTGGGGTCTTTCCGGGTATTTCCTCTAGAAGAATATACTGGCGCCATGGATAGTCTATAATGTACCCCCCCCCCCCCCCAGCGAAAATCAACCACATATTCATGCAGCATTCATTATTATTATTATTATTATTATTATTATGATTCTTTCTCATACACCTTTGCATCGTACAAAATGTACAGAGATGCGAAAAGTCAGTCCAATGTCCATTACAGTATGTTTCACAAACATTATTTAAAAGTCATTCTTAGACAACACACAATTTATCATTTAGATAAAGATGAAAACAACAATAACGTTTGCTGAACGTTCTATCACATATTGGTCTGAGAATTATATGGCCGATGGCGCAATGACTAGTGGGTAAATATAGCTCGCTAAACAACGCTAAAGATGTCTTGTATCCATAGAACAATCCACATGCTTTATAATAAGCAAGCTTTCAAAAAGACTCTTTGGTGTCTTACTGCTAAGTATCCGACCATTTACGTCTCGTAAATGTGTCACCCACCCACTTACAGCGAGAAACATCTTTGTCCCTGCACAGTACCAAACACTAACACAGACAATAAGCGGCTCGTGCTAACCTTCAACAATGTTCTTACGGAGAAACAGACTTTTAATAAAACTGTATCAAATATTCTTGCTCTGAGCCGATATATTTATGTACATGTATAAGTTTAGGTCTCCGCTCACAATCACACTGCTGACACGCCTTATGGCCATGTCCCCGACTAGAACTAAGCTTATAAACAGACATTACAGTTTATATCTGGATACAGCTAAACATGGTTGAATTTGCACTGCATGTATTAAACGCCTTAAGTTTGTACCACTGCCAAAACCAATTATGTCCTTCCTCAGAACCAAAGTTTAAAATAGACTAAAACGTCTAATATTCACAGAATGATCTACATATTCCATGAGAAGCATGATTTGAGAAAACATTTTGGGTGCCTTTCCGCTAACATTCCAATCAATTTACACGGTGAAGACGTATGCGCATGCCCACCCCAGAGAACCAAGCATTAAACAAGGCAGATTAGGCTCCTCGTGTTAAAAATATACAAGCTTACTGCTGAGAAACAGATTTTTGCAGGACATTTATTGAATATTATAGCTCCGAACCGGTATATTTATATGTCCTGGCTCAGCAACACACTCTTCACACGCTTTATAATCATGTCCCCAACCAGAACCAACCTTGTAAATATATATCAGATTATATCCCTTCATATAGTCAGCTATGCTCCAATCAAATCCTTTAGAAAAGGAAAAGTGTTTGAATGCCTGAGCTTACAAGGAACCTTTAAAATGAGGTATGCTTAAAAAGCTATTAAAATCGGTTAAGTTCTTCTCCAGAACCTAGTATGTCCTTGCTCGCAACCAAAGTTTGAAACAGACGTAGACGTTAGTAGACCCTATAAAGATCTCGGGAGAGTTTTCCTTTTAGATACTGATACTAAATGCGGACACTAACAGGCTGATCTTTTATTTACGTTATGTGCGACCACATGGTCAGGTAGAGTTAAGGTCTACACAGTAGATTTCTTAATTTATTGTACGGGATGGAATGAGATAGATAGTATTTATGTGTGCACCTCACACTTTTCAATTATCATGTCCGATCGAGGTCCCGGAGGGAAATGGAACAGGAGAGCCGCCTTGACGCCACCTGAAGGTATGACTTAATCGTGGGTTTTGTTTTGATTCCTTTGGTCCGGAACTTAGAGGTGTTGTCTTGCCGCAAATATTCAAGAAAGCGAGAATCTACGTGCTGTTTTAGTTGTAGAGTGTAAAGATAGTGAACAGAAAAACTACTTTTAATGCGTATGTACTAAACTTGGGTTAATGAAATATCGAAAAGTTGACCCTGGTATTTTAGTTTTAATTTGTTCTAAAATTTGCCAACATGTGCTGCTGGACATGATGGATTTGCGTTGTAACCACCTTATATGTTGGTTGTAACCACCTTATATATGCTATATTAAAGTAGCGGACATCAATGACAACACTGTTGTGAACTATCTTGGTGTGATGCCGAGATCAGCTTATTGTTAGCTTGTGCCACCTTCACATGTTTATCTGTCACTGACCAGAATTCTGTTTCATCCAGATGAACTTATGTTTTCGTGTGTGGGCGATCTCAGCAGTATCAAAATAAGTTAAGAAACTAATTCATTACTGGCAGGAGTTGACATAATAGCGACGCATAAAACGAACTCCAAACCGGCATTGTTCAAGTTTTGGTATGCGGGATTTCAATGACCGCCAATCAAGGTATTTAACCGTATTAACCGAGTGGCCGGCTATCTTTTTGCATATTAATGTAATATTACATAATTAAGACCTAAACAACAATTTGGATATTAATCTTTTTATAATTTATATGTACACCATTTTGCACGAAATTATTTCTTTAAAAATTTTACTGAGTAAGACATTTTTAAAAATTAGCCGGACTAAATTGCGGCTATAAAAGAATTATGTTAGGACAAGCCCCAAATAGGTAACTGGCAGAATTTGATAGTAGGTACGGCTATGGCGTTTCAGAAAAGTTTCAGCTGACGTCTGTTTATATGTGGGAACCATTCAAGCTTTTAGCTATGTTTTAGCTATTAGTCTGTGCGGTGTCTCCCCATATCTATGGTTGTGAATTCATGATAAAAGAATCAAAAAGTATTTGGTACAAAACTTTATTTAGATATACTTTAATTAGAGTTTCTCTATTGTTTAAAAACTTATTTTCAGATACTTGTAAAGGTTCATGTTTCCAGATCAATGAATTTTCCTCACACTGGTCTAAAGGTTGATATCTATGTCGTTTGTACTCCCCTCAAAAGGCAGTTATGCCTTGGCTGGTTTCCTCCTCACTTCATGACTTCTGAGTAAACCTTACCAGGGACCTCCCTTGTTGTCCAGACTGTGTTTAATATGTATGTTGTTTTGTATTTTTCGTTATGCTGTCCCATTGCATTTTTGTATAGATTGTTATTCTAACAGTCAAATGTTTTGAGTTTTTATTTAATTTTTATGAAGAAAAAGCATAACAGTAAGAAAGAGAAAAAAACTTGAGATATCTTATGATCTGTTTGCTATTTAGAATTTAGAATTTTGAAAGGATGCTAAAATGTGCATGGTCAGCCAAAATGATTAAAAGAAAGTTAAACATAAATCTGATGCTATTTAGATGTTATTTGTACCGTTGTCTTGTGTGTCTGTATATTGTTTGCAATGTATTGTTTTGTAACGGGTACCTATGCAAGGACTTCAAGGAGGACATAAAATCACCCCTATTTAAGCAGGCGTGTTCTTGTGATCCACACACTCGAAAACGAAATTAAGTTGGTTACTTATTCCGTATTCCCAACTGAATAAGGAATAAGTAACCAGTTACCGATTCAGTAAGGAATAATTAACCAGTTACCTATTCAATAAGGAATAAGGAACCAGTTACTTATGCCCGATTCAACCATTTTTGCATCCAGTTGGCTAATTTTCATTATTCCCAAATCAATAAGTAATTGGTTTCTACTTATATTTACTGTCGATTTAAAGCTCTTGTATTATTCTAAACCAGCTGGAGAAATAACAGGGTCCTTTGGTACCAGCTATATAAAGCTGAATACAGACATATCACGGACTATATGTTTTAAGGGTTTAGGATATTTATAGGTATACATGTTTAGTAATTTGAGATACGATTAATTAGTTATGTTAGGTGTTTGGGTCGTGTCTTGTGCTGTAAGGTGTGAAGTATTAGTATTCGGATTCAAAAAGCTTACTAATGACTCAAGCAAACGTGAGACCACAAAAAAATACAAGTGTGAAATTGGAAATTTTTCCTGTGAGGTCATGATGTCCTTAGAGGAAAATTGTTTGGAACATTTACGAGTTTAAGAAGTCTTCGGTTGACATCGACTGTTGACTTGAAGTCCTTGCGACTGGGGAAACATACGGGTACCGGGTATGAAAATACGCTCAATGTGGACCAGTTCTATCAATTCTAGCAAGAAATTAACCACTACCTACAAGATTTCGATTTCAACAGTCAATACTCAGGGATCTGTTCCAACAGAAGCCAAAGTTACTAACAAAACTCGAAAATGGGGTGGGGGTGGGAAAGGTAAAAAACATGCCGTAAGAAGATTACATCCCCGCTTTAAACAGTTTTGACATGGACCCTTCTTTGACATTTCATCTCTAAGCGATATAGTTCAACCAAGAATGAAGTTCTCATGCTTTTTGTCGAGATGAATCATTGAAATAAGGGGTACCCTATGGGTACCGGATCTGACAACCACTTACATGGTGCATCCGTCAAAATCAGTATTTTCTATTAATTAAACCTCCACCTAGAATAATATGGCTCTAACATCTCTTGGACAGTATCCAGTTAGAGATCTGCTTGACACCAACTTAGAGAATTTAGATCTCAAAGCCTCGTTGGCGGTATCTAGGTATTTATGTGTTTTAACAGCAGGAAACTTTGAAAGAAAATTCGTTAAGCCGATTTCGAGAAATTCTCCGCTAGATAACGGAGTTGCATACAGCACATGCCGTTATATTGTTATATCTTATGCATACTGTTGGCACATTACTTACGCTCTTTAAAGGGTTTTAACATTTCATATCCAGTTGATATAGTCGGCCCACGATGGAAGTCCTGACTCATTTCGTTGAGATGAATCAGCGAAAAAAGGTGCACACTATAGGTACCAGGTATGAAAACCACGCATAATACTGATCGATTTGACCAATAATTTGTACTAACTGAACACAGACTTAAAGAATTTCCATTTCAACACCTCTTGAAGAGTATCTAGCTAGGGATCTGTTCCAACATTAAAAAAAAAAAAAAAAAAAACAAAAGAAAAAACAAAACAAAAACATTGCGAGAAATTAGCGGGTAGATAAAGGTTTTGGGTCCATTACATTACTTAAAGAGGTTATATCTTCGTACAAACATGGTTATTACGTCCCATGTTAAAAGAGTTTTTACATGGACCCTTATTTGAGAATGTATCTCTAGGGGATAGAGTCAACCCACGAAGGACGTCCTGACGAACTTTGTTGACAAGAATATGGGCACCCCTAGGGTACACAATATGAAAAACACGCACAATATGGATAAACTGTATCATAATTTGTACTAACTTGCCACCTACTTAGAGGAGTATGATTTCAACGCTTCTTCAGCAGTATCAAGCAATGTATGTGTTCCAAAAGTAGGAAAATTTTAAAGAAAATTCCTCGACCATATTTCAAGAAAGTCTTGGCTAGATAAAAAGGTTTGGGTACAATGCATGGTGTAAGATGATTCTATTTTAGGTATACAGTTGGGACATTACGTTCCCTCTTTAAAAGAATTTTGAAAAGGATCCAACTTTGACATTTTATCTCCAGTGGATAGAGCGGACCCACTAGGGAAGTCCTGACGAGTTTCATAGAGAGGAATCAGCGAGAAAAGGGGCACCATATGGTTACCGGGTATGAAAAACATGCATAAAATAGATCGATTGGATCAAGATTTTTACACATGGTTTTAACCATTATAATACAACACATAAGCTATAAGTCAACACTTTCTGTCATTAAAAATGCAGATTATGCAAATGACGAGAAATAAGGCATGACATACCATTGGCAGGACTGCAGAACAATCTCATTAATTCAGCGAAAACAGACCAAAGTGGTTCTATTACATGAATTAAAAATACGATTACAATGATTGGTTGCTCAGAACTCGAACAACTCAGAGAAAGAATTTTCTCTTTATTCAGCTACTCGTTATGATGTTGTTTTAGGAAACCTAGATAAGCTAAATTTAATGGTTTTACCAGCTTTCTGATAAGCATATGCCTTAGAGTATCTGTCTCTCAGGTTGTGGGGAAAATTTGATGATGTTTTATGCTTCATGTATACATATATTTTCTTATGGTTAATTCATAGTAAGAGCACCTAGGATAATGTCAATATGTATTATGTAAGATTACGACTATAGATCCGATTCTGGACAAAGAAACTGTCTGTGTGTTGTTTAACCATTACGCAACGACCCGAGCGGTGTTAAATTCAAACGGAATACTACGACCAGGTAGAGACAGCTTTGTTTGTTTTGCACTCAGTCAGTGATGTCACGACCGGCTTGGAGCAAGTTCGGGCTATTGGGGACCGGAAATCCGAGAAGAACAGGTAAGTGATAAATTGCCTTAAGGCAGTTTTCAAGCCATATCCAATCGAAACAGAGATTCAAATCTAAGGTGGAGTCTCAATAAGCAATTTGTTCAGACTACGTCAGTTTTCCCGTGAGTACATGTGCGAACGTCACCAGATGTGGACCGTAGAGAAGTCTGGAGGCATTAGACTGAATTCCGAGTAGCCGAAATTGTGCGCACGTTAAAAGGCTGGAAGGAATTCTAGTGAAATTCGAGGTTTGGATTTATGAACAAAGGCTTCTTGAGGTAACATATCTTCGCCCGAATTTGTCTCACTTTCATAACTACGTGTTGTAAGATTGATACATTATTATGTACATTTTATTTAGTAGAAATGGAGTCTTCCATGTATAGCTGAATTATTAACATATCATAACGTAGCGTATAGCGAATTATTAACATTCAAGATCAACGTATGTAGATTGTTGGATTGTGTAATTTACAATGTTGCATCATAATGCATCACTGAATTTATTAGTGAATTGTGTTAGAACTTGTACTTGCTTTATTAGTATATGAATATATAGATTGTGAATTATGCAGAGTTAGTCATTGTTTGACTTGTGCACATATAATTAGGCATTTGTATATTTGTATGTTTTTCATAATCCCTAGGGCATGATTGTTGTAGATGCCGATATTTTACTATATCGAGAAGTTAACAAGTAGGGATGTGTATCCATGTATTAGAAGTCGTTGATAATATTGCTATTGTTATAGCATAATTATTATAGAACAAAGCGAGTCCAGAATATTTAGATGTGAGTGCGTGAGTTGACCTGATGATTTATTCGCCATTATTCTAATGAAAGAACTGTGAGTATGATTAATTCTCCAGAGATTAGAGGAAGGAGACAAGATTATACGTCCCATCTAATTCACAGGAAGCTTTCCTGGTGGGTATGAGAGGCAACACCCGAGGATCGGATAGATGAAAGACATGTTGAGAGCACGTGGAAAGTCTATTGTGACGTCAGCAATTTGTGTGGAGGAGCAGTGCCTGGAGGAAACGAGGAAGAGAGTACTGAAAGTGTCGGAAGGACGGATCCGGAAGTGCCAGGAGAGCACGGAGTCAAGGGTACCGGAAGTACCAAAAAGAAACAAGAGGCGGACAGATGAATAACAGAATCAACTCTGAAGGAAATACTCATTTAAGACCTTTAATTCACATGATGAAATAATAATTGGCAACAGTGAACAGGTCATTGGCTGTATTTGTTCGAAGAAATTGCGATTGAGAAATTTGTCGATGGAATAGTTGAATACATTTGATACATTTTATTAAATTGTTATACCTTTCACCCTGAGTTATTTTTGCACCTTGACCGTCGGTATTGCTGACTGGAGGCTCTGAGCTATTTGAATTTTAACTGTCCACCTTCTCCGGTGTTAGAAATAATGCCGTGGGAGGCACGTGACACTGTCTATTGCTATTATATTGGGTTAGACCAATCCGGTGGCCTAAGTGCGTAGAACGTCCGCCTCGGATGCTGTAGGTCGCGGATTCGAACCACGGCCGAATCATGCTAAAAATGGTACTAGTAGAGTAGCAGCTGCCTCGCTTCCCGCTCAGCATTAAGAGGTTAGTGTTAGGAATTGTTCCCCTGGTGTCAGGATAATGTGGCTGGGTGGAACATCATGCTACTTGTCTGCGGCATTATGTCTCAGAGCTAGACGTCAGTATAAACTGTTGCACTGCAGACCTCATAGTGATATGACTGAAAAATTGTTAAAGCTACATTAAAAATCCAAATCACAAACACACACGCACTATATTGGGTTAAGATCTGTATAAGTATCTCTAAGAGCAAGCTACCAAGCTGACAGTTTTAGAACAAGTTCTGAAATTTAGCTAATATTAGGGATAGCAAAAACAACATAAAGAAAATTATCAATAATACAGCGCATCATTTTATAATACCTACACCAACAAAACCTCAAGAAATACTCATGTGGTAGTGCCCATATTAGAACTCGATGCCCTAATTGTGCTTAGTAGTTCTTTTCTTTTCTTTGTTCGATAGAAATTGAAATTTATGAATACTGTTTGTTAGATATAATGAGGTCTTATTGTAGTTCTGTTTTTGTTGTAGCTGAATTATTCCAGCATTTATATGGCATTTATATATTTATGGCTCCAGTATTTGCTAGAACGAACACAATGCAGCCAGAATTAAGTAACGATAAACTAAGAAGGTTGTGATCAGGATCGACTAACGTACATAACATTGATACAAGAGCTGTTCAGTTATATAAATATTCAGAAGGAAATGTAGATTATTCAGATACTAACAGGCCATTGAACGTTGTATCCTTTTGTATCCCGAAGATTATTTTTTACAATAACACCAAAAAAAAAAAAATGTATATGAAGTGATAAAAGGTGTAACCATACCTGTGAGATTGAAACATATTTGTCAACAGTACGATACAATTAGTTTTGTCCCAACGTATGCAATTGCTTCTTTGTGTAATTACATTACAGGAAAAAGAGAATTATTGATGTCGCAGCTTAAATGACCTTGATAAATCTCGCGCGTGATTATAAAAGAAGGATAAATTCATTATTTTCTAATCAAGCTTAACAGGAGCCATGATAATGTGCACAACAACACAGACAAACTAATCTTGTCAAGTATTTATCTATCAGCAGTAGAAAAGGTAACGATTATTGAAGAAGTCTGATTAACAGGGATATATCATTGATTACAAAGTTGCAAAAGTAACTAAATATTACTTTAGCGATGAACAAAAACAATAACAAATATCCATATTTGTGTTAATGATTTTGTATTTATTATCATTGTTTATGGCTTGATTTATGAAGCACATGTGATAGTAGCTACACTGTTTAAAAAACAATTACAAACGTAAAAACCAAATCAATCTGGGATATCTGTTGCTGTTTTTGGGTTTTAGCACCATTTTCAGCGCATGATAGACTATACATGGCGGCTAGTATAATTGGTGGAGTAAGACGCCGAGAAAGCCCCGTTAAGAACCCATGACCCACGGGATGCTGCTGGCAATCTTTCTCTCATACCCATATTGGCCGAGTCCGAGATTCAAAATCACACAGTTAGGTAAGATGGCAGTGCTCGGTAAAGGCGAGCGCTTTAGACCTCTTAGCCAACCCCAATTTGAGATTTTAGATTATGGTAAAAGATACTGGTTCAGATGATAACTGGGGCTCGCGAATGATGTTAGGAAAATATATACGAAATGTAATAAGAATTGAACAATTGAGAAAGAAGATTCCCTTATATGTGGATTTCAAATAGTGAAGAAAAGCAAAAGAAGTGCAAACTATCACCAACAAATTTATATAATTTAAAATTTGCAATGAGACGAATGAAAAAACTAATGTCCATATAAAGGTATTAAGTATGTTGCAGATACAATTAAACTATTGTCACAGAACCGAACTTAGATAAGGTCTCTAACATGTAACAAAATATAAATTTAACATTTCTGACTATAAATTCTTGCACGAGATGGTGATTAATTATATGGAAACAAACTAAACACAATTAATGATTGTATGTTTAAAGATGTATTTATCTATTTATTTATGTTTCACTAATCAATTTATTTTTGTTCATAAGTTTATTGTAAATAAATATTTAATATACCCAATACTTTTAGAAAAGACATTCTTTTATGTTGTTTGCGTTGACTTGTTTTCTTCATACATAAAAAAGTGTTTGTCCGGCCGAGAAAGATTCTTGTGTAAAATACGTTCAGATAGGGCTATTTTAACATGAAGGGTGTCTATGCAAGAGCATGTCGAAAGTGTATTGTGTTTTAATCTGTACAGTTCCTGGAAGAATATTATTATTATTTAATGTCGGCAAAATATTGTATCAACAAACTTAAACGGGGAAATTTGAAAAGCAGTGATTGTGTGACAGCTAGAGGAAATAAGACTCCTTCATCGTCTTGGCTTATTGGCTCTTAGGCTCTTAGTTTTCTATCAAAACCGGCAGTTCCATTTTTTTTTGCGAATTTAGTATTTTGACTGCCTTGTAAAATGGTATTTATCTGATAGATATGCGATACACCTTGGACTCAATAAACTTTTCTATGCTATTGTTTTAGACCCTAAGGAACATTGGTTATAATCTGAACCATTCGATTTGCGAAAAGGTACGAACATTTCTTCCAAATAACTGTTTAAATGATCAGAATGGTAATTTTGATACAGCGTATTTCACGCTTGTTGTGGACATTGAGAATATCACGTTCATTCGTTTGCTTAACTCTGTGAACTCGTCCAAATCGTCAACTTAATCATCTTTACTTCAAATTATTCTCAAACAAATCTAATAAACCAAAAATCTAAATCTTCTGCTTCATGAGTATACATGGTTTACAAATTAGTTCCTAATACACAATATTATTTTTAGACATACGTCTCTTGCAATATGAAGCCGTATAGTCTGGAAAATACTGCATGATTCTGACAATGTAATATTAACGGTGCAAAATAAATGAGGATATAACAAAACACCAATACCACATCTAACACGACAATACCATCTTCTAGTGGGTAGTGTATTTTGTTTGAACTACACGAACTTTTTTCATGCTGTGATGCTTCAATTTTGTCTTGCCCCTGATGTAATCTCTCTGATTTGACTGTATTAAACTCCTATGAATATTTTCCATACTGTTTACTAAATTCTATCCTATGTAGATCTTTCTCTTTTTATGAAGTTACCTTCTTTAATTAGCAGCTTTGAATGCAACCACTGGACACATACATTCAAAAGTTTTCTTAAACTTAACATTTAGATAAAAAGTTTATACCACTATTCTAGACAATTGATATGCTTATAACAGTTATGTGTGTGATTCTAGCAACTCTTTTTCTGTCGAAAGCAAATTTAGTAGAAAGACGTATCAGATACTAAGACGGATCAAGCGCTGGGGAAATGATGTTTGGTAGTGTGGAATAGAATCGTTCGTCGACATGGTCAAACAACCATGAACAATATTAGATACTATATTTTAGAGTCAATTAAAAAGGCAGTTGCAACATTTTCCTCTATAATTACAATATTAAAAAAAAGATGGATGTTTGTTTCTTCTCTGTGTGATGATACGCATTTGCTTATTGTAGCATAAGTTGATATGAGATATTTATTTTTCATCAGTTTAAAATGGAACCACTATGGTTAAAACCTAATGGCCTCATTGAAGCTGTAATGGTTGGTCGCAGTGATGGCAAGTTGTCTTTTGATTCGAACTTCGAATAGCTTAAACCAATCCTAAAATATGGTACAGAGAGTTTATGAAAATGTCTGGGTGTCATTATCCTTCCATTTACTCACTTCCTCATCGATGTCAGGGGGAGGTAATCCCTGCTCCATCTTTAGTGAGTGTAAATAGGATACATTTTTTATATACTTAAGTGTGAAATATAGAGACTTAGTGGAGAAAGAATTTTTATATTTTTTTTTCACATTTGAAAAATATGTCCTTATATTTTCATACGTGAAAATATAATATTTTCCATCATGCCATGCGACGCTTAACTGTGTGTGCCTTCAAAAGTCGTACCTGCAACAACAAAAACTAGTACTCTTGTGAGGAACACCAAATAAATAGAAACTGCTTTACGTTTCAGACATGGAAATTAATCTTTAATATAAACAAAACTGACCAGACGCCGTTCGCTTCTCTTCGAAGTTGTTTCCCCATACTTCTTTGACAACAATGACAAACCCGCTGTGACGCATTGCAGAATCAAACTTGCTTTGTTTTCATATAGGATCCGATAGTGTACAAAACAACAAAATTGTAATTTACTGTGACACCTTAGATCAACCACATTCTACCGCTTTCTTAAGTCAACTATATTTACATGATCAAGCTATGAAAGTGAGGCGAATTTATGAAAAGCGGGTGGGAGCGAGAGAGCCTTGTGCCAGAGATAGTTTAATCTTCTAAACGTCGATTTTGGAGCACGGTTGGTATATCATAAAAATAAATATTTATTTTCTTACGTTAATACTGGATATATTTCATCATGTGGTACCAAAACCTATACCACACGATGAAATATATTCGGTATTAACGTGGGAAAAGAAAATATCCAACATACATTTTTAGGAGCGGCGGATAAGTAATAATGTAGTGCTGGAGATTCAAAACAAGATTAAAAATCTTTATATTTGACATTTACCTGTTTGACCTGTGTAACGTACACAGAAAGTACATGTGAGTAAATGATACAGCATAACAACAGTCAGTCGCTAGTAGTGGTTAGGCAGCCTATGCTACATAAGAATTAGGATTGGTCGAGGAGGTGTAACTTAAGTATCTATCCGTATCAAAACAATGTATTGATCAATTGCGTGTTGTATTAAGCAGTGGTTTTGTTGTTCATCTTCTATAGTCAACTGACATTCACAGGTGGTCAATTTGTTTTTAGGGGTCAAATTTGGGAAAACAGGTTGATCAGCACAACACATATGCGCACACAAATAGGGGTTGAGAGAAACAACATGGCCAATTTTAGTGAAATGTCCTTAAACTGGACAATTCAATAAATCGGTCGATAATCGTAGTCCAGGAGGTGGCCGGATTAGGAAACATTCACAGTAGATGGAACAATAGCTTCAAACATTTACAAATAGAATCATATTTATTGGAAAACATATAAAATTAGATACGTTATAATGACGTAAATATAAAACTACATTGGAATTTGTTTGGCTGTTACCTATGTAGCAGTTTATTTTTCGCAAAGTGAGAGCGGAGTCCAGCTGTTACTGTTGGTCCGTGCAAGGACACAATGTCGGACGCGAACGATACTTTATTATTTAATCTACCAAAATACTCTGACAATTCGTGTTGACATTATATCAGAGAAAGAAGCGCAATTCCATACTTTATTTGTGTAATTCACTGTTTGGGTGTCTACACCAAGCAAGGCAATCAGAATCCGATCAGTAGACAGTTCGTTCGTTATATGAATAGTGTCCCACAGTATATTAGCACTATTGAAGAGCTTGGTCGAAGTACCATATTTTGATCGGTGAGTGCTCTATGGACGGTTCCTTACAGTCTTAGCTTGGATCTGAAAAAAAAATCAGCCGAATTTTAATTGAATAGCATATATATATATATATATATATATATATATATATATATATATATATATATATATATATGTGTGTGTGTGTGTGTGTGTGTGTGTGTGTGTGTGTGTACATACACCAGAAGTGGGATTGGGGTGATAAAACAAGCATTATCTAGTGATATAATTGTTCATATAAAAAACGGTAAATTCAGATTCCATGAAAAATAAACGTCGCATAATAGTCCCATGAGCAGAGAATTGTTCAAATTGCGCTTTAAGCATCGCTTTGTTAACTGAGAATATGCAGAGTTAGAGCCAAGGTCTCTCTTAAGAGAGTGAAAGCATGATCTTTGTAAAAAATCACGAATATAAATCTGCTTGAATCTGATTACACACAATAGTTTTAAAGCAAACTTCACAAGAAAAATAGGTCTTGTATGTAACAAAGTATTCTCGAAAGAAAATTGTATGGTTCGAACTGGCATATCTTAAGATTAGACATACGACTAGTTTGGAATTTGATAGGAAAAGCATGCAAATGGTTTTTGAGTGAGTAAGCGAGAAAGGGAGGCGAAGAAACATGTGTCGGTTTTTGATTGGCTCTTGACAGTAGGAATACTGTTCCTCTTGATAAATAGTATAGTAACTGAGTTGAGTAAATTATGTGTTAAATTACATTTGCTGACTAAAGGGGCTTATTACAGGATTACGTAACACTGCTTCACATCAGGATATTGTACCTCACAACGGTCATATCGCTTATTCTGGTAGGCACTATTTCCCGTAGACTCTGTTATACTATTCCTCAAAGCGGTCGTAACACATGTTATAGTGGATACTATTTCTCCAAACTCCGTCATACTATATGCCACAACGGCCATAAAACTTTTCTAGCTAGAACTATACCCCACAGACTCCAGGAAACTACACCTCACAACGGTCATAATACCCGCTGAAGTGTTCCTTGACTCTGGGATACTGCAACTCAAATACCTGACCACGGCATATAGCCAAACTAGGGAAAACCACAGGAAAAAGTTCCAATTAAAGTCAGCATCGACAAATTGTTTCAAGTTCAGTTTGTTCCCGTGTACAATAGGGACTTGGAACAAATTACCATCAATAATTGCAGAAGCTCCTGACTTGGTATCTCACAAGCATGAACTTTCCAAAATCACATGCTAATGAACTAGTCAGCTACAAGTAAGGCCTAATGATTCTCAGGGCTATGCCGGCTGAGGTTTTTTATCTCATCGCCGCTACGGTAGCCGGATTGGTCTGAGTATGAGGGGACGAAAACGTACACTGACACTCATTTACTTATTTCTGCCTTTCTATCATTACTCTTCTGACTGTCCTATCACTTCTGTCTTTACTTTATCTCTGACCACGCGCCACCCGTTGCTTAATAGACAAGTGTGACTGCGTCGACGGATAGATAGATAGATAGATAGCTAGATAGATAGACAATGGCTATAACATTTGTTCAAGTGAGTACCATTTACTCTCGACTCCGTGATACTATACCTCACATCGGTCGCAACATGTTTTCGAGTGGGTACAAATTCCCTCGATTCCGAAACAATCTGCCCCATAAAAGTCACAACATTTGTTCACGTGGGCACTATCGGAACGCCCAGACTTAGTGTGATCAACAATGTCGCGATTGTGAAGATGTATACGCTAAATGAAATTACCGATAAACAACAGAATGTAATAAAATACGACTGACTAAATTTGCTCTTGCAGTAGTTTCCAAATTCTAGGTGTACACAACAAAAGTTCCTTGGATAGTCAATTGTCTAATTTTTTTTAAAAGAAAATTAAATCCACTGCATTTTTCACTATTTTGCTTTTTCTAAACCTAGTTGCATTTGAATGAAATTGCTGGAAATTTCAGTGAAAGTGAATTGGGTGTAACCAAAATGAATCACATTTTTTCTTAGCCATGCAAGGCTAAAATAAATAAAAGTTTTATTCAATAGCTACGCAAAAGATAGGGATAGCTAGTTTACAATACGTATTACCCTGTGGCCGTTTGCATAAATAAATTATGCAAGAAAGAATCGATATTACAAATTTAAACGAATTTGCTCATCTACAAGAAATTTACAGCAACTGTCATGTACTGTTTATAAATTAACCAGACCACTAAGAATATTTGTTGCATTTCGGAGTTTTATGTGTTCACCTCTTTTTCTCTCACACGCTTTCCCGCTTTTAAGGTGATTTATTGCCAGCGAATCACTCACTAGATCGTATCTACGAATTCTTATGTGTAGTTTCCATTTATGATGTATTTGCCAGCAGGCGAAATGTATTTAGTTAAAAACGAGATACCATTCATCCACGTTCACGGCATCTTAATCCTTGAATCAGAAGAACTTGAAGATATTTGAAGACGACTTAGACTTGTAGATGGAGAGACCTATCTACTGAGGAGAACACAGACGGGCAGAAAGAAAGGACACAATTCAATACCTACCCAGATCTTGAGTCAGAATTAAACTGGGCATGGACACAAGCAAAACAATGAAACGTTTCTGCATATTTCTGCTGTGTTTGTCTGGGAAAACAATATATCATACCTTTTATATATATATATATATATATATATATATATATATATATATATATATATATATATATATATATATATAGTCACACTCTGATCATAGCCGCTATATTCCAACCACCTATTCCACGTCCAAATTTGGAAGGTTAGGGAACAGGAAACAGGCCAGTTAAAATAGCATCATGAGCGTGTTTTGTGTTACTCTTAACCATGTGAAGCTAGTTTGTCACCATCAAAATCCACTCATCTAGTCCAGTTCAACACTTTTTATTTAAAGTCGCAGTGATTATGGATCATATATGCACCGGGACAGCCCGGATCAGTTCCTTCAGTGCATCATTTTAGACAGCTCTTAGTTTCCATTTCTTGAGTACGATAAAGCCACCAATGTTCTAAATATTCAACCGAATAACCAGCCAAGTTGTGACCAAACATAATATTGATTACTCAGTGACGCGAAGGTTTTCCAAACGACATTCACTTACCCCAGGTTGTAACCAAGGACTATATTCGTATATTTTTATTATTATTTGCACCTTATAAAATTTCTGAGGTAAAACGGGCTTTTGGTAGTGTAATATTCTTCCATTAGTGACGCTGGGACAGCGAGTGAACATGGCCGACACTTGGTCTTTCCAACCCACAAGTTAATTATTGGTTGTCTGCATACAGCTTGTATAAGCTGACATTTCCGACTCTGTGTATGTGACGGGCTGCGTACTGAAAATCACTCTTGGCTGATTACATGTAATCTCGTCCGTCAGGAGCGTGAGCGAATCCCACGAGTTCTCCCAATTTTCATGACTGTGTGTGGGTTAATGTTTGGAAAATATCTTTAATCATTATTTATGTGATGTGTTCTTAGACATGTAGAAGAGGGGTGCAAGTTGTTGTCAGAAAGAAAGTGAACGAAAACACAGGATTCTATATTATTAACTTGTTGGATGAGATTGTAAAATTAAATGTGCTTACACCAGCCTATTTTTCCGACATCGATAGAGTCGAAAGAAAGATAGAGAGTGAAAATACAGAATTCCCTAGGTCAGTCGTGCAAATGTTACAAAGTCAGAGTACATGGGTACATAATAAAACACAAAGACAAACGTTGTATTTGATGCTGGCCACTTTCGTGACTCTGTATTGAACATAAATGATATTAGTCAACAAAAACTTTGCTATGTATTTACAGCATAACATAACTATTTGGAGAAAGTCTATAGAGTAAACGTGCTAAGAAACTGAACAATGAGACATTGCGTATAATACAGAAATTCTTTGAGGCTGCGACCGCGATAAACAGAAATACAGCTTGCTGCATTTCTGGCAGCCACAAAAAGGCGGGAGGGGCAAAGAACAAAAATGACCAACATCAAAGAAAAGAAAATATGAATGTTGATCAAAATTAAACCAATGAATTCTGTAGTGCTGGGGCAGTACAGCGCCCTCATACTCCCCGGTAGTCAGGATATATCCTGCATGTATGGAGGATTGGGAAGAAACTTTAAAACGTATGCGCTCACTTCCTGAATGCGCTGTTGGTCTTCCGGAGCTGTTAGAGTACCCTCATACGCTCCTGGCGGTCGAATAGGCAGGTAGACACAGATTAGTCCGGGTCGAATGAATGATATCCTGGCGGGC
This sequence comes from Megalonaias nervosa, assembly GCA_016617855.1. NCBI lineage: Eukaryota > Metazoa > Mollusca > Bivalvia > Unionida > Unionidae > Megalonaias > Megalonaias nervosa. Next base: position 40,827 of record JAECUM010033905.1, read on the forward strand.
GAGTTAATGGTTCGAGTTAAATCCACAAAAGCAAAGCACTCTTCTAAGTTCTGCACTAAATTCTACTCTGGAAACTGGTTGCCCATTTTGGTTCATAAAAAGCGGTCCTAGAGTATTGCCCCTAAGGGTTAGGTATGCTTGTAAATAAGCTATCGGACATGTCGCAGGATTTTGTTGAGCAGCAACATGTTGTCCCGAGCCGTGTTTGAAATGTCGAAAAGTGATTGTAAGACACTTGTGGAAAAAGGTGACTTGAGATAATTGTATCAAATTGTCATTCTGATGTGCATTTGTTTGCACTGTAATCTCTCCTATTCTATTCTGAGAAAGGCATGGAAAGCCAATGTAAACATGGCCGACTACATGGTACGCCTGAAATGGTCTGAGATGGCATGCATCATAGAAACTGTAAGTCTGTCCAGTGTAACTTTGTCAATTGGCAAACGAACATCATGAGATTAACTTTTGTGAATAGTTTGAATGAGTCTTTGAATAAGGAATGGGGAAGAAGGGTCTTTGAAGCCGTTAAGTTTGTGCACATATCCAACTGCAGAAACAAAAACTGGCTGTAGACCCAATCACAACTCCCTTAAATGTCCTTACGCGAGCCTAAATCGTTTTAATGTAGTATGTAATGAATCATGCCAAACTTTCATCACAAATAAGGGATGCCAAAGGTAATTTGTTTGCTTTTTAACTCTGGAATGAAATGCAGCTCTACAAAGTAAAGTGGACGTAGCTCTCATCCAAGTTGTCTGTCGGAGAGAAAGATATATATTTCCCAGATTCAGTAGTCTTTTGCTTTGTAACTCTGAAACGGACTGAAGGCCTACAAAGAAAAGTAGACGTAGCTGTAACCCAAGTTGTTGTTGTGTGTGTGTGTTTGTGTGTGTGTGTGTGTGTGCGTGTGTGTGTGTGTGTGTGTGTGTGTGTGTGTGAGAGACAGAGAGAGAGAGAGAGAGAGAGAGAGATTTTCCTAAATTCAGTTGGGTTTGATAAAAATCAGGATAATTTTTGTACATAAATATTCCAGTTGAAAAACTAACAGTTTTGGTAATATAAATGCATGGAGCAAACCGCAACTTCATTCCTTTAATACGTATTGTTAATATAATAAAAACTGAACAATTTCTACATTAGATTTGTGTACAAGCCACTTATGCTTCCATTCATGAGAGCAAAAGGAATTTTGTTTAGCATTGATAACCGGATAGCGTTGTGTGTGTGTGTGTGTGTGTGTGTGTGTGTGTTGGGGGTATCGTGATGGTAAGCAAGGAGCTCCTGGTCGGTACGTGGTAACATATGTTCGCACCTCGAATTGATATGATATTCAGTACGAAATTAAGTAGAACTAAATGATGAAATAAAAACAATAATTTGCTGTCAACTATAGAACATACACTGAAGCTTGTGAAATTAATGATGAAAGAAAGTTAATTACATTCACTAGCAATGGGTGAATCTCAAAATATTTATTACTCAGGAAGCTGGTTCTCTGTTTGTAAAATAATTAGTAGCCCTGTACGTGTATGTCGCAGAGACGTGATATTTATTCAAAAGAAATATAACTTTTCCCTAAAGATTTGAGAAACGAGTTAAACAGTGAAATTTCAGTTTCATTGTTTGTCACAAATACACATGTTAAAATTTCACTGCATCAAGTTCAAATACATTCATACTGTCGTGTCCTCTCTAGACGTACCTTGATTTTCGCTTCAGCTATCAATAGTTCAGCTGAATGCCACTAGAATGTGAGGCCAGTTATTCAGATGAGCAGCAGGGAGGGTGAACCCTACAACTTTTTTGGCTTAATTGTAGAGACCTTATTTTTCGAAATTAAGGGTTCCTACGAAGGTTGAAAAAAAAAAGTTTTTGTCTTAATAATGAAAACTTCTCTAATTGACCATATTTTTTCTGATTTTTTTCACAATCTGGTCACTTAATTTTTTGTCGTCCACCCTCCCTGCTGCTATAAATTAAACATCCATTATAAATATTATCAATAATGAGTATTGAAGAACCACACTCAGCTAAATTAGCTTGAGAGCGACTAGAGGCAATTAAAAAATATCTACCCGTTCGTGATTCTGTTAAGCAACAACTACAATCGCGTCAGGAATCTCAAGTTGAATTTGAAGAGGATACAAAAAAATTATTTAAACCTATCACTGAGACCACTAAAGGTATTCTACCTGTGTAAGAGAAAACCGCTGAAGCAACTGGAAAAATAGCAAGAAGAACAAAAAAGACAAAAAGAATTTTACGTGAACTTCCAGCCGAAATAGCTGCTGCGATGCCAGTCCCGGAAATACCTGAGGATGAAGATCAACTTGAAGGTGCTGAAATAGGTGATATAAAGGAACGTCTACCAGAACAAGAAGAAAGAATTAACATAAATGACAAATTTATCGAAGGTGCTATTGATTATATTAAAAATAATGTTAAAAATCCAGGAGATTTAGCTATGATTGCTGTGAAAAGTTTCAGTAATCGAAAACATTATTTAAAATCTGAATATGCTGATAAACCTATAGGTCGTGATAATTGGTACAAATGGATATTTCGTATACACTATGACGTTGATCAGGCTAGAAATAGTGATCCAAGATATATTGAGTATATTCATACAATAGATAATTATATTACCTTCATGCAATTACCGCCAGAACAACAATATCAACAACAACAAGAACAACAAAAGCAACAAAAACAACAATATCAACAACAACAAGAACAACAAAAACAACAAGAACGACAAAAAAAGAAACAAGAACAACAACAAAGACAACAAAAAACACCAAAAACATTTGAGCAATCACTTCGTGATTATCCAGAATTACCAAAGACACCACCGAAACCAATTAAAAAAATACCACCGAAACCAATTGAGGAGGAAGAAGAAGAATATATTCCGTCAGACACCTCTCCTGGCGCAACTGGAAGTGGTCTAGGAAGTGGTTTTATTACCTGTCCTAATAACGTCCTTGCTGATGTTGATCGACTAGAAATCCTCATTGGAGGAAAACGAGCTGGTAATAATTCCCCAGAAATAATTAATGAAGCAGCTGATATTTGTAAACGATTATTTACAGGCGGTATCATGGATATTAATGTATATTCTCTTATTAATGAAATCGCCGATGAGTATCATAGTGATTAAGTATGTAATTAGTTATAAAGTCACTTAATAATAAAATGATCATACACAATACTCGTGGACCTACCATGGTCAGGGTAATAAATTCTCGATTACCGGTATACAAAACGACCTACGGAGATGGATTAGGTGATGTTATTCAGGGTCTATTTAGGAGGATAGCCCCAAAAGCAATACCGATTGCAAAGCAGCTAGGAATGAAAGCTATTGATGTTGTTCGTGAAAAGGGTATAGGCGCTGTTGGTAATATTGCTAGCAAAGCATTCTCAGCAATTAAAGATAGACTATCACGATTAATACGCAGACCACAAGCGACCCGACCTCAACCTGTGAAATTACCTAGCACTGAAGTGATGCCTGCAAGTGTAAGTAAAATAATATATCAAGCCGCTAATCAAAAACTAGCGGAGTTAGCTGACATCCCGATGTCGGAAAAGGAAAAAAATATAACCGCTAGTCTGATAGCAGGAAGTGGTCTCACTTCCCGAAGTGGTCTTCGAGTTAGACGAAGACGATTATAATAAAGATGTTTAAGCGCATATCTGACCCCGCGTTTGACATGGATGCACCAGTTCTCAAAGATGAGTCTGTGCGCGATTATCAGTATTATTCTTACGATGCACGAATTCCAGATCAGCGTGGACGAATCGAACTACAGGTTCAGGATACAAGTAGATATTTCTTACCTTACCCGCTGAGGCATTTATTGAAGTAGAAGGT
>JAECUM010033906.1:0-42774 GCA_016617855.1 Megalonaias nervosa
CAGCTTTAACTCTACTAAATGAATCTTACTATAAGATTCAATAATAAAAAAAATAAAAAAATGATGTTTCTACAAACTTGAAACTGGCTCTGAATCTAGGTCACCAAAAGATACAATGTTTCTACTAATGCTTTTTTTTATCAGGTTTAACAGAACTGAACTGAATTTTCTGGAAAAATGTCAGATCCAGTGAATAAAGTTATCATTACAATAACATGTAATAAAATAAAAAAAATTAATACAAAAATTTAAAACTAACACACAAGCAATTAAATTACATATACATAACTGATGACCAAACAAGTGCATACCACAAATATACAGTTTAATAGGCAAACTCATGTTACTGAGATGACCTAACAAGTGCACAATAAACCAAAATTAAACACTCCAATACAATTGCATCAGTGAAAACTTAAAGAGTTACAGGTTGATAAGACAATAACAACTGGTCAATAAAAGCATAAATACAAATAAATTCACTTGGAAAGACACTTTTACATACCAGGTACATCAAGCTTTTGACTGTCTATACTACTGAAATCAATGTGGGTTGGTCAAAAAGAAACAAAAATATATACTGCAAGGGATTCTTTGATGTACTGTTCATATTGTTACTTCTATTATCTATAAGATATAGATCGAGAAAAAAATGTGTCATTCAGGAAGTATTGAATGTGGAAGTAGTAGAGAGTAATTCTTACTGTTAATGAAATTGGGTAATGTATATTTCAATGACAAATGCAAAAATTACCAAGGCATGACAGATGCACATAAAGATAACAGACTAGTTTAGCTATATATATATATATATATATATATATATATATATATATATATATATATATATATATATATATATATATATATATATATACCTAGTAATATCAGGGTGAAACATGAATGTCTTTAATTTGGAACCCACCAACATGTTAGTCATTACCTGATGATCCCCTGTTAGACAATCTAACTCCACTTTCGAGCATGCAACTCCGAATGAGATATGGCCGACCAGTATTTGTCGCAAAGTCATAACCTATTTGAGGAGTTCTGTAAATATAGTCAGTTATTAAATAATACCAACATGGATTAATGATTAGGTGAATTTGTGTTAAAGACTATGATGCAAAAAAAAAAAAAAAATTTTGACTATAAGCATGGGAATAGTGCAAGAAAATAATCACTGAACATTTGTAACTTTACCAAACTAATGTTTTATTTAGCCTTAAATTTAAATTATTTAAATTTTAAGAGCAAAACAAATACAAGTATCTGCACTCATGAGTATATGAAAAGCATCACTTTTTTTTTATCAACATCAGTGTTACAACCATCTGGTGGTCAAAACTGGTTCAATTGAAGAGGTAGGTTAGGGTTACAATCAAAGTGGAGGTCAAAAATGGTTGATTTTAGGAGATGATTTACTAAATTATAGTTTTTCTTCTACAGTGTATGTCACAGGATGAGATTGGTTCATTTCAGCAGGTGATTCAATTTACACTTATCCCTGGAGCACCTGTTACTTCTACAATAAATAAAAAATAATCAAAGGACAATATTCATTCATTTCAAGTGGTGATTTACTTTACACATGTAATTATTTACTTACTGTCTTTCATCTCTATGATAAATACATACCAATTACAGGTCAGTATTGGCTCATTTCAGGAGGCAATTTACTTTCAATTACTGAAACACAGCCTGTCACATCGATCAAAAATACAAACAGTTGGTCAATATTGTTTTATTTCAAGAGGCAGTTAATACTAATCCCAAGCCACTTCTATTATAAATACAACCAGACACTGACATCTGCTAATTTTCAATACTTGATAATTAACTACACAGTGCCTGTCACTGCTATGATGTATACAAACAAATCAAGCTTGAGACTGGTTCATTTCAAGTGGTGACTTACTTATTCCTAAAGCACCTCTCACTTCTATGATATATATAAACAAATCAAAGTTTCAGATTGGTTTGTTTCAGGAAGTGATTCATTTATCACTTATCCATACAGGGCTGGCCACTTTAACGATAAATAAGAAATAATCAGAAGTCGAGACGGGCTTTTTTACAAGGTGCCTATCTTCATCTTATTCTGTCATTGTTTGCCTTGATGTACATGAACCAATTAGACTCCGAGATTGTTTCATTTTAAGAGGTATTCTTCTTTTGAGAATTAAGCAAACAGTGCATGTCACTTCTATATGAATACAAACTAATAGGAGGTTGATACTGGTTGATTTCAAGGGGTGATTGACTTGACAATGTCGATCGTGCATGTTACTTCAATAATAGCTATCCACGCAGTGCCTCTGACTTCTTTGCTAAATACAAACCAATTGGTTCATTTTAAGAGGTGATTTAATTAATTCTAAACCCATCCATGTCTGTCTCTGTTCTAATATAGACAATGCAATCAGAACTTGATAATGGACATTTCCAGAGGTGTCTGACATTGTACTTATCCCATAGCTGCGAACCCCAGAGTACAAAAATACTGACTACCTATGGCAGATATACCAATTTTCAGGAACAGATACTGATTTTTAAAACTTTAATGCATATGTGACTATTTACAACATCAACAACCATCAGTAAAGTAACTGACTGAGTTATTAAATGTCAAAGATACACGTATTCATGTGATACCCTGTTCCATTCTGATGCCCATTCAGAAGGTGTCACACTCAGACACAGGCTTTTTATAAGACCCTTTTCCACACCTTGAGGTGCGACACACTCACACTCAGACACAGGATTTTTATTAGACTCTTTTCCACACCTTGAGGTGCAACACACTCACACTCAGACACAGGCTTTTTATAAGACCCTTTTCCACACCTTGAGGTGCAACACACTCACACTCACACACAGGCTTTTTATAAGACCCTTTTCCACACCTTGAGGTGCAACACACTCACACTCAGACACAGGCTTTTTATAAGACCCTTTTCCACACCTTGAGGTGCGACACACTCACACTCAGACACAGGATTTTTATTAGACTCTTTTCCACACCTTGAGGTGCAACACACTCACACTCACACACAGGCTTTTTATAAGACCCTTTTCCACACCTTGAGGTGCAACACACTCACACTCAGACACAGGCTTTTTATAAGACCCTTTTCCACACCTTGAGGTGCAACACACTCACACTCACACACAGGCTTTTTATAAGACCCTTTTCCACACCTTGAGGTGCAACACACTCACACTCACACACAGGCTTTTTATAAGATCCTTTTCCACACCTTGAAGTGTAACACACTCACACTCAGACACAGGCTTTTTATAAGACCCTTTTCCACACCTTGTTTTTTTCAATCATTATCCATTCCAATGTACGATATTTCATTGATGATCTGAATTATGTGATTTTTTTACTTAACTGTTTTCGTTCTATCTCACGAGTAATCCTTTGCAATTTTACTGTCTGGAAACAGTGTGCAAAATAAAAATTGTCAGTAACATTAGCAACTGAAAGAGGAAAGATCATTTCTAAAAGAAATTCAGTAAAACAAACTTCCAATCAAATTATCTCAAGTTTCTCTTTGGTATTTATAAATGTTGTAAGTTCAGGCTGTATTGTTGATGATGAAGCAGCAAGCTGATGCTTATTAGCTTTTTCATGCTGTTTTATCTCATGGGCGCAAAATCACAATTACACGATTTGAAAAACACAAAATTTTCTCCTTTACAAGATGGCTTCAGTAATCTAAACATGATGGGATAATTGTCCTAATTCTGTTTTTTTTTCTTCGCTGGAGAAAATTCTGAATTTTCTGCTATTCTTATCAACATGTCTGGAAGCTGAATATTATGAAGATGAGATACACTAATAGCGGCAACTGCTTTGTGCAATCCAATATGATTGTTGAAGACTGGCATGGTAGCCTCGATTTCGAATGAACTAATCATATTTTAGAACTCTATATCCTTGTATACATGTGATACAGTGCCCGTTCTAAAATGAAAATTGCAAGGAAGTTTTTAATTTGTTTTAATTAAAAAAAACCCACAGAGTTTTAACAAGAAAATATATACCCATATTCAGGTCCAAAATACAGGGCAAACACAGGAAAAACGGGACATGTGGTAGCAATGTTATCTCTACAAATGTCTGTCATTTCTATGATACTTTTCTCGACAGCACCTGTCACTTTTCTGATGCTTATCACTTCAATGCCTGTCATTTCTATGATACTTTAGTTATCATTATAGTGCCTGTGACTTTTCTGGTACTTATTCCTACATCACCTGTCACTTTTTTGAGACTTATTAATACAATACCTGTCACATTTGTGGTATGTATTCCTATTATGCTGATCACATCTATGATACTTATACCTAAAGTGTCTATCCTTTCTTTACGATGTCCCTGTAACAACTGTCACTTCTCTGATGCTTATCCTTACAACGCCTGTCACATCTATGATATTTATTACTACAATGCATGTCACTTACTTACCTGATACTTTAGTTATCCCCAATGCACCAGTCGAATCTCTGTCAATTATCCCTTCAATGCCTATCATTTCTCTAATACTTATCCATACAATGTCTGTCACTTCTATGATACTTGTCACTACAATGTCTGTCACTTCTCTGATAATTATTACTAAAATGTCTGTCACTTCTCTGATACTTATCAGATACTTATCACTACAATGTCTGTCACTTCTATGATAATTACCACTACAATGTCTGTCACTTCTCTGATACTTATCCCTACTATATCTGTCACTTCTCTGATACTTTTCCCTACAAAGTCACTTCTCTGATACTTTGGTTATTCCTAAAGCACCTGTCAAATCTCTGACAAATTATGCCTACAATGCCTGTAACTTATCTGATTCTTATCCCTAAAATGCCTGTCACTTCTAATATACTTGTCACTACAATGCCTGTCACTTCTAATATACTTGTCACTACAATGCCTGTCACTTCTAATATACTTGTCACTACAATGCCTGTCACTTCTAATAAACTTGTCACCACAATGTCTGTCATTGATATGAAACTTATCCCTAAAATGCTTGTCATTTCTAAAATACTTAAGTTTTCCTTTCATCACCTGCCACTTCCATGGTACTCTACCATGCCTGTCAATTCTATGATAAATACAAATCAGGTCAATCTTGGTTAATGTAAAAAGTTGGTTTCGCCTTAGAACGATTTGATCATTTTCGTCGTACATGCGTAAAACTTTACCGAGGGTGGATAATTGTTTTTCTAGTAAGCGACTGAACTAGCATGTATCTTGTCGTAGATCGCTTTTGGTGAGAGACACAAAGAGCACGGTATGCACGGGCATTTTATCCTTACTAATACACATTCTCCTGAGATTTAAGACAAGTTTCTTTACTGACACACTGGTCTTTTGGGATCTTGTCAAGGAGTGAATGTTCTCCATTTTGTTCTACAGCCATTGGGGTAAGTGTTACATTTGTACTTTATTTGATATGTGAAGCATATTCAGAATTAATGTTGTAGCATGAAATGTTGCCTTTACCACAACGCGGATTTGAAACGTGAACTTTTGAACTCTTACAGATCACTATTAAGAGTTTAATTTAGTAGCATGTGTCTATAGATTTAATTTATTATGACCAGTTTGGTTTTATTTTAGCTGTGTGTGTGCAGGTGTAGGACGGAAGAGCTGATTTGTAAAATTGTGTGCATGGTGGATCTATGAAGGGGGTGCATGGCCAATACAAGTGTGGGCCAACCCAAGAATTCAAGAGAACTGTGTGCTTTGACAATGGACATATGAACCAGGTCAAAATGTTTCATTTGCAAGTTTTTACAAGTATTTATATGAGTCATACATGGTTATGAATCGAACTGGCTGTACAAATGACTATGAGTCATGAGTCATATGTTTGGTACAAATGTTATGTTGATTACAATTGATAATGTTGCTTCAATTGAGTACATGGAACATATGGTGTGTTTCAACAGAGTACAATTGAGTTCCTTTCATTACATGAGATTATATGAATCTTACCTTTATTACATGAGATTATATGAATCTTACCTTCATTACATGAGATTATATGACTCTTACTTTCATGACATGAGATTATGTGAATTCACCTTCATTGCATCAGATTATATGAATCTTACTTTCATTACATGAGATTATATGAATCTTACTTTCATGACATGAGATTATGTGAATCTCATCCTCATTACATGAGATTATATGAATCTTACTTTCATTACATGAGATTATATGAATCTTACTTTCATTACATGAGATTATATGAATCACATTTTTGTTTCCCATTTGTGAATGCTTGTGTGAAGTAACTGAATAGAGCTTGAAAAAATCACACTGTATATGTTGTAGAGGATATACATATTTTTATTAATTCATTTCATAAACTTCCATCTTTCATCACATTGTGTTGTGTTGTTATTTGATCCAAGCATCCTTTCAGGTCAAATCCTGTTACAACCATTCAGGACTCAAGGGAACAAGTTGTGAATTGTAATACCTATACTCTAAAACTACAACCACAAAAAAATTGGGCCAAAATTAAAAAACAGCATATGAAAGGCAAATGTAATAATGCAGCATGTTAAATTTCAGTAAATGAGCAAATATATTCAGCAGACGTTTTTGTTCCCTGCTGTTTGTGTTTTATAAATAATATGCTCCACTGCTTGAAATAGAACAGATGGCTGGCTCATGTGACATAAAACATCATAATATGATGTTTATAATAGTGATATTTAACATGGACCAAACACACACTGACTTTTTAAATGAAGTCCTTCCATAGACAATGACCTAAAACCATTTTGTGCTTCACAGTCTGTATTATCTGGAGAATTTGCATGTAAGTTTCATAGGCCAAACTAAGTATTTCCTGTCTGTAAGATTTTGGAACTACTAGTTCACTGACCACTCGTCACTAGCAGTTACCTTGGGAGGTCTCCATTTTCTCATAAGAATTCCATTTTTAATGAAATAACAGACAGGTACTTTAGTGGCTTCAGTTTCACTAATGGCCCTCTGAAACAAACAGGAGATCTCAGGATCTTTTTCCTGTTCGATGACAAGTGATTGTCATTTGTCACCCTGATTAGATAAAAGAGAATGAGTATTTAAAAGAGCATAACTGTGAGCAATACCTTTTGATTGATCCAAACAAGGAGTGAAAGTGACCATATCAAAAGCCTGACCAATACATGTGTCAGCTAAAGGAATATTTTCCTTATCAAAATGATTCTCAAGAGCATTCTTTGCCATAGCTCTAGTAACAGCACAAGCTGGGTATAAATCAGGGAATTATTTTTCAATAGGATCAACTTTCTGATCCAAAGAAGGCTTGTCAGTTACAAGTGAATTAACCACAATATTGTCTCCAGCTAGGTCGTTGCCTAGTAACAAATGAATGCCCTCAACGGGTAAATTATACACTATACCGACTGTCACAGGTCCTGAAACTAAGTCTGATGACAAATTTACAGAATGGAGAGGAACATTAACAAAGCCGCTCTCTACTCCCTGAATGAGAACACTCTCATTAGAACAGGACTTCTCAGATAAAGGCAAAGTACCTGATAATAAAAGACTCCGAGAAGCTCCTGTATCCCTTTGACATGAATGATTCATAATTCTCCATAATAAAATCAGACTGGGGTTTATTAAACCCAACAAGTGTATTGCTTTCAATACATGACCGTGACCTTGACCTCTTAGAAATAAGAGCATTTGGGATAGGTCTATCATGATTCTGATGCCTATATTTCAAATTGAAGCAATTAGAAATGACGTGTCCTTTTTTCGTGCAATAGGTACACGTAGGAACTAAGACAAGTATTTTGAATAAAGTTTATCAGAAGCTTGATTTTTAGAAGTTGCGCCAGATTGAGTTTTAGAAGGAGTCATATTAGGCTGAAATACCTTTCTATTAGTAGACTGCTGAGTGAAAGATTTGCTTACAACAGGAACTTTATGAGTTAAGGAGTACTTGTCAGCAGCAAAAGCAGCATTTTCCAAGGTATTGATCTCACGCTCTTCAAGATAATAATAACAATAATGAAGACTTTGTATAGTGCCTAATCTTTAGAAGCTCTAAGCGCTTTACAACATTTGACAACACTTCAAAAACATATATAATGATATGATTACAAAAATAGAAACAAACACCACGAAATTAGAAAACAGAAAACATGCTATAAATATTTAAGGTAAGGATACATTAATAGGTCTTTTAAGTCTGTTCTTGCAGTGGAAATAGGTGAGTTTTAAGAGCACTCTTGAACGAGATCACTGTGTCTTTGTGTCTAAGTTCAGTGGGCAGTTCGTTCCACGTTGCCGGGCCCTGGTATGCAAAAGAGTGTTGTCCATATGATTTCATTTTCATGGTGGGAATAATGAGAATATGAGTGTCAGAAGAGGAGCGTAAGTATCTTGCTGGTGTGTACACATGGGTGGGGTCAGATAGGTATGTTGGATTGGAGTCCGTCAGTGAAATGTAGCACAGAGAACAAATGTGTTTAATTCTGGATCGTATGAATAGCCAGTGTAGGGTACATAGCAGGGGGGAGGCGTGCTCTGATCGTGGTACTCTAAGGATGATCCGAGAAGCTGTGTTTTGAACTTTTTGAAGTTTCTGGGGTAGATATTGAGACGAACCAGACAGAATTGAGTTACAATAGTCCAGTCTTGAAAGTACTAAGGAACACACAAGTGTTTTAGTGGCATCAACTGAAAGATACTTGCGAATGGAGCTGATTCGTCTCAGCTCAAGATATGCAACCTTGCATATATTCATGACATGTTGGTGCAACGAGAGAGTACTGTCGAGAGTGACACCAAGGTTTCGTACTGACTGTGTGAATTTAATGTTGGTGTTGCTGATATTTATTGTCTGAGGTAAAGGATGTGAATGAGAAAGTCTTGGTGTTGTAATCAGAATGGCTTCAGTTTTATCATCATTCATCTGCAGCTTGTTACATGTCATCCATGATTTCACATCGGAAATGCACCTCTCTACGCCTTGGATGGTAGCTTCAACTTCAGTTGGATGGCTAGATTTGTATATTTGGGTGTCATCAGCATACAATAGGTGAGACACTGGATGATGATCTATGACACTTGAGAGTGGCTGAGTGTATAGAATGAAGAGAACAGGTCCAAGAACAGACCCTGTGGAACACCACAGCATAGATCAACTGGGCTGGAGTGTATACCATTTGCGGACACAATTTGTGTCCTGTTGACCAAGTAGGACTTGAACCATAGTAAGGCCGTATCATGAATGCCAAATACATGCTGGAGACGGTGAAGTAATATATCATGGCCTATTGTGTCAAATGCTGCAGACAAGTCAAGGAGAGTGAGGACTGTAATATTTCCGCTATCCAAAGCAGAGAGAAGGTCATTGACAACTTTCAGAAGAGTAGTTTCAGTGCTGTGGCAAGGGCGATATTCAGACTGTACATTACTTAAAAGACTGTTTGAATTCAGATGAGATACAAGTTGGGATAGAACAACTTTTTCTAAGATTTTTGACATGAATGGGAGATTAGAAACTGGGTGGTTTCTTCAGCAGAGGCTTTACAATAGCAGTTTTGTAAAATGATGGGAATTCCCCAGATGAGAGTGAGGTATTAATAACATCAGTTAGAGAAGGCAATATTGGATCTAAGTACTCAAGCAGCAGTGACGTCAGAATTGGATCAAGTTCACATGACTTTGGTGCACTCTTCATCATGATTGTACGTACTAAATCCATAGAGACAGGTTCAAATGCTGGTAACGGTTGCCGCTGAAATTCTGTATCACAACTGTATGGTGACGAGATGAGATATTATTCAAGATGAGTTTTAATGTCATGAGGAACACAGTTCTTGAACTCTTCAAGTAATACAAGTTGTTCGAGACTTTTATAATCATGTTCAACTTTCTCGGCTAAGCACCATCTCTTAAATAACTGCTCTTTTTCTCTTGCAAATTCAATATGAGTTTGTCCAGCTTCTTTTTTATAGTTTCTGAATTTTGCCGATAAGCCTCAGGGACTAACGCATAACCATTTACGATGCACTCCTAAACCAAATCATAGTCAGATCTTTGCTGTACTGACAGGGATGCATAGATATATCGGGCCTTGCCAAAAAGTACACATTGCAATAATTGAGTCCATTTAAAATTTTCAGCAACTTTTTCAAAATAAATAAAATATTTGTCTACTTTTTCTTTAAAAGGGGGCACTAACCTGATATTTCTTGTAATGTCAAAACTTGAATTTGTATGTGAAGTGAGATCGTGCTTTTCACTTGCCAGCTCCATTTCTTTCATTTTGATTTGAAATTCCTTTTCATCCTACTCTTTTTGCATCTGTACATGCATTTGTTCTTTTTGAAACTCCAATTGCATTTGTTTATCTTTCTCACTCTCCAGTCTCTCTCTCTCTCTCTCCTCTTTCTCAAATTGTAATTTCATTTGTTTATCATTCTCTCTTTAATGTCTCTCTCTCTCCTTCTCTTCAAATTGTAATTTCATTTGTTTATCATTCTCTCTTTCCCGTCTCTCTCTCTCCTTCTCTTCAAATTGCAATTGCAATTGCTTCTCTCTTTCCTCCTTCTGAGGCTCGAGCTTCCTTAACTCCAATTCCATCTTGTATTTCATTTTTAATTCCTTTAATTTTATGTCAGAGTCTGATACCGACTTACTAACCGAAGCCAAAACACATTTATCAAGAACATTCTTTTCTACCAAATATTGAATCAAAATATTTTTAATTTCTTGTTTCGTTAAGGAAGATTTTGCTTCAGAAAGATCGTATTTTCTTTCAAGTTCAAGCAATTCATCTTTTTTCAAACTATCCAACTGCTCCTGAGTAGGGCTAGAAGGAAAAGTCTCCACTTTTAATGACATTGTGAATGAAAGCGTGTTGTTTTTACTAAAGATTTCAAACAAAATATGAAATAGTACTTGGGATTTAAAAACTAGGGGAATTTAAATTTTAGAAAACAACTTTCTGAAATATTTCAGCCAAATTTAAATATTCAGGACGAGCCCCCAATTTTTTCTTGTTATGTATAGGCTCGCACAAAAGTAACAAAAGAAAAGAGTCAAGTCAACAAGCTTTGTAAATTTAACAAAAATGATTTATTTCCCTAGAAAACAATGTAAAAAAATATGAAATAGGATTTACAGTATGTGAATATAATCCAAATATTAATTCTAGAATTTGAAAATATAAGTCCTATCACTAAACAGTTCTAATTAAATCCAGGTTCAAATCTCGATGACTTTCCAAGATGGAAGGCGATGACGTCAATTGAGGTTGTTGTACTGACAGCAACAGATCTTCGATTGAATCGCAGTTTATAATGTTCCATTTAGAATTTCCATAATAAATTTTCACTGAATATCTTTCTCCCAGAACTTTAATAAATATGAAGCACTTGTGTAGTTTTCTAGAGAATGAATTATTAAATTCCAAATAAATAGACGAGCTTCAGAACAAGCTGGCAACAACAATTAAAACCTCCTGAGCCCTCAAGGTTTAAAATAAGACTGAATAGATCTAGTAGAAAATGGCTGGTTTAAGCCACGATTTTAGATCACATGGTGGATCACGCGAGGGGCTACGTCATTTACTAATTTGAACAGCGCAATAAAAAAATTCCATTATATCACGAAGGCAAGAACAGCCCTATCTAAGAATCAAATTCTCACACTGGAAATAAAAAAAGAAAGGCTGTTTACAATTCAACTAACATGTGGGCCGAAAATGACCTTGGTAATAGCCAAACATTTCCGCTTAGTGATTACAAGATCTATGAACCAGGGTGTGCTAAAAATATTGCTGAAGTAACCGTTATAATCTAACTGGGTCAAGCCAGTTTTCCGAAAAGCGACTCAAATCCAATGAAAATTATCATTACAATAAAATGTAATGAAACAAAATTAAAATAAAAAAGAATTTAAACTAATACACAAGTAATTAAATTACATATACGTAACACTAGGCAGTCATGGAAAGTAACCAGGCTTTACAGGTCTATCTCAGAGCAAAAGTTCAGAAAATTATCAGTGACCTTGACCTAGAAGATAAATGCTTGACCGTGATACATGAGATGCAATAAAAATAAGAAACATTGTTTACTGTGGTGCATCTCTGGACCATAAAGTGCTTTTCAGATCTAAAGCAGAAACAACAGCAATCACGAAATATATCCTTATTACCTTGACCCCAAACGTGAAATGCAACACATCCTTCAGTTTCAGTTTACAAGTCTTGTCAGATGAAAAATCAAACATGCACCCTTCTGGTGACAAGACGTGCACTCTAACTACTGAAATATTACAGCACCAAAAGTATTCAATATGTTTTTATCCTTGTTGTCTGCAGGGAGTTGATCCATCAAGCCTCTTAAAGACTCATGTACAGGGAGTACTGAATCATGGCTGGAAGACATTTGACACCTATGTGGACCTAAATGAATACTGTCATGACTTCAATTTAATTATGAATGTTTTACTCAGGACAGTGCATGATTCAATTGGAAAGGTTAGTCTCTGGTAGACAAATGTGATTAATAATATAAAATACAGCATTAAAAATCATTGTTATCAACCTGGTGCATGTCATGGACCCAATCGAAAATAATTTTTTCCTATCTGTTGAATCATTCATAATGATTCAGATGACTTCCACAACTATTCACTTCTTTTAAAGTTTAATTTAAAGACAGTGCTGAATTTCTGAAGTCAATGATATATATATTAAAGGGAATTATGGCCCTACCACGCTAACTCAGTTTTAGATGCACTCCTTGCAGATGACTATATCCTGTATATGGCAACAGCAGTATACTTATTACTTAATTTTTAATTGGCTACTGTATAGATATTAATAGGTCAGACTTGAAATTAAAAGTCATTTTTAATGGACATTTGCATCTTAGATATTTAAAAATTCTGCAGTCTTTCAAATGTTACAATGTGTGTGCTTTTCATTATTACAGAATGGAAAATGGCCAGAGATATTATACATTCAAGCAGATAACTGTGGACGTGAAAATAAAAACAAGTTCATGTTAGAATTCTGTGACTTGTTGGTCAGGCTTGCAGTTTTCAGAGAAGTATGTAGTAAATATTTGTGAATGTTATAAAATGTTACTAAGTACTTGTACTGTTGTTACCATGTCATTGAAATATATATTGACACAAATTTAAATAGCATTTTTCCTATTCTTTTTCAGGTATTGTAACCTCTAAATAAAGTTCTGAGGCAAAAGGAAATGAAATCATAGTATGAACAAGAACTAGACATACAAATAAAAGCGATTTGGTTGTGCTGATTAAAATATAGTTACTAAATTTTGCGTGAGAGGTATTTCTAATATTGATAATAAGAATAAATTCACACAGCTTAACATTATTTTGAGAAATTAATGGCTGTTTAAAAAGAGAAACTTAATAAAATTGAAGACTTGCTTGATTTTATCAGGTACATCTATCCTTCCTCTATGTGGGTCACACCCATGAAGATATAGATGCAGCCTTTTCCAGAATTGCTGAAAAACTCAGAACAGAGGTTGCAAAAACTCTACCAAAACTTCTCCATGTCTTACAAGGCAACAGAAAGCTTCAATGTCTGTTTGATATTAAGCAATGGATGGAGCCCCATATCAATCTGATAAAGCATCATTCTAAACCAATGCATTTCATGTTCAGTAAAGATGGTGAAGGAGATGTTTGTGTTCTTTACAAAGGTAATAGCAGAAGGCCTTGGAAAGATTGGAATGCACAATTTTAAAAACTGTTCCTGTTGGGAAACCAGAAGTCTTACTGCCATCAAAAGTCAATAAAATAAATATTAGTGCCATATGAAGTAATGTGGAAAGTTGCAGGTATAGAATGTCTGGTGGTGATAGTCAGTATCAGTGGTGGATCAGATTTCTAAATGAAATGTCAGAAATATCGCAGTCTGAGGATGGTGGATAAAGAACTTGAAGACCGAGTAATAAGCTGAAATATATATTCAAAATTTAAAAACTTTCAAGCAATTATTTGGTAGATCTTAAGCATGTTTGCCCCAATGACTGATTATGACTCCAATTTAATGTGGTGTGGTGTTTTTCTGTTGTCACAAAAGTGTAATGTATTACCTTCTTTATAAATGTTCATTTCAAAGAAGCATTTAAATAAAATATGTTTACATGTCTACCAATTATACATGACTTGATAATTATGGTTAATAAAATGTACACTCAGTTAAATATAGCATGTCATTCCTGTCTTGTAAATGGGAACATTCTTACCTTGCATAAAATGTTTTGTGTGTTGAGATTGAGAGAGAATGATAATTCATGGAAGATTCTAAAAATGTATAATATTTGTCCGAGGCAATATATATGATCTGAAAGAGGATTTTGTCATAAAAAAACATTTATACAATCAAAATTGTGACATCTTAATTATACATAAATAGATCCAAAGAATTCCATATTCTTAACATAACAAATAAATGATTGTTCTTATATCTCTTTTGCAACAGGTGGTTGCATGTATCACAAACAATAAAATACAAGCGGAGAAAAGGTAAAAAGAAGATTGTGACAAGAATGTCCAGTTGTGAAACAAGTACGTATATCTAGTAGAAGAATCACCAATATCAGTACAACAGAAAATAAGTACGTATATCTAAGTAGAAGAATCACCAATATCAGTACAGCAGAAAACAAGTACGTATATCTAGTAGAAGAATCACGAATATCAGTACAACAGAAACTGATTTAGTTATGCCTCTAATATTAATATGGAAAATTAAGTAAAAGAAATCTGAACGTTGATGGTAATATTATTGCTCCCCACCAACAACCATTTCAAATCAGAAGCAAACATAATTTAAACGAAAACTTCCTAGAGATAAGACCTAAGTAGTTTGTCTATGATTAAACATGTTAAATGTGTTTTATTTTCATAATATAAACAAATATTGCAATATCTGTAGTAATTACTCTAAATATAATATCGGGAATTTTTAATTATTGAAATTCATTGATTCAAATATTGAGAGTATATGGTTAGAATACTCGTACGAGTTGTCCATGGTGGATCAAATTTCTCATGCTAGTGTCTGCAATGTTTTCAAATAAACTATTTTATCTTTCCAGAAAATTGGTGAGGAAAACACTGTATTAGTGGCGACAATGAATCTATGTGTAGACTACATGCTGAAAAGAGACAGATGGAAGAGCAGACCAGAATTTATATGAAACTCAAACAGCCTCCTAATGAAATAAATACCCAAATATCTGCCTTATATGGAAGAACTACCAGAAATAACAGCATGAGAAGCTACTGACATTTTAATTCTATTAAATGAGAAAGAAATTGTGCCTTATATTACTGTTGAAAAAAATCTATATTTTACAATGATTAAAATGTTGTGTACAAGTACTTTATCATGCTGAATATCTTGTATAAATAAACAATTTCAACTAGACTGTATTATTACTGGCCATACTATTAAACCAGGCTTGGTGATGACAGCTTCAAAACAATGCAGTCTCCTTGGAAACAGTATTATTACAAAATGATTTCAAGTTTAACAATGCTACATTAGCAAGTAACATTCTGGCACAGCTTTAAGCTTCTGCCATATAGTAATAATACCTACTAATGGTTTTGGAGATCAAAACAATGGTACTCAACAATTACCTTACAAATATGGTAATATTACTGCAAGAGTTTTGATAGAAGAAAGTAGTAAAGAATCATTACCAAGTAACATCACTACAACAAGGCTGTCAGGAGTAACAATATGGTAATGTTATCACATTAACAAACAACATTAATGCATGTCAGTAAACTTCATCTTTGTAGCAATATTGCTGTATTTACCGTATATGTTGGGACACCGTATTTGTTGGTACACAATAAATTAATTTTTATAGTAATCTTTTGTGCACTGTATGTTCTAGAACACATTGGATGTTTTTTTAGTAGTAAGTTATGGGACAACTTATAAATCATTCCAAAATTACATGTTGGAAAATGCAGTCCAACTTAAATTTTATTTTAAAAAAATATAAAACTGTGCACTTGAGATAAAACTCTTTAGTCCACTGCATCATAATCTCGTCAACACAACCCTTCTCCTGCACACGTACGATCTATTATTTCACTGCATGATTATATGTTTACCTTTAGCATACCGTGAATAATTATCGTTCGAGGCAACACCTCTCTTGAAGTGGAAACTGCAAGGACTAAAATCAGAATTTTTTCAATCTGCACTAGTCATGCTAATTCTACACTTTTAACCCCCATTTTATTGTCAGTCCGTCCAGCAGTGACATCAAAGTACACTAGAGTTTCATCCATGTTAATCGCCATATTGTCGGCAAAATCATCTTCACGTCTGGCCTTCACGAATTCGTCAAATTATTTTATTTTCTCCAAATCTGCTGGACCATGCTGGGTCATTGATGTCCGTGCACGTTTAATTGTTTCGATTTATTTTCGGAATTCTCATGAGTATCTGTAAAAAAGGAACTAAAGTTAGCTTCCATATATTGGCTCACTTTGTATACTTAATACAACAACACCCCCCTTAAAAAAACAAAAACAAACCTAAACCCAAAACAAAATAAAATGCCACATTTAAAAGAATCCAAAGTCGGCTTCCGAGGTCGGCTTGCTTTATAATAAAATAACCTTTGTGTTGATCCCCTTTTTAAAAAATTGGCTTAAAAGTATCCAAAATCAGCTTGCTTTGTAATAAAAATAATCTTAGTCTTTGATGTCCTGTCGGTAAGTTCAAACAATGAGTTTACTGCTCGCTGCCAGTTGTGTTTATTCACAACCGGGGCTTCTATCTGCTTCACATCTGTAGTTATAATTAATGCAAAAGGGTAAATAGTAGACACAGCAATAATTTGCTTTAATCATCTTTTTTGTAACCCATGCCAGCGAAAAGATTGTCACTTGCACTCAAGTGAATGTAGTTTCAAATAATGACTTTTATTTGTGAGATATTTTCATATAGTCATATAGTTGACCTGGATATAATTCAGTCTTGGTTATTTTAGCACCTAACACCATGTCGTGCGTGAATGACAGATGTCTTCAACCAATCGGTCGATTATTTCCCTTTCGTTTGTGATTTTGTTGGATCCAGTTTTCAATTGGATAACATATTCAAACCTTTGACTACAACCAAACACAATTTGTTTCTCAATGTTCACGTCAATGAACAATGTGTCATGTGTTATCGGACATAAGCGATACACGCTACAGTATGGATGCCTACGCTACATATACAGAGTTTGTGGAAATATTTTATTCTTTAATGCTTATGATGAAAAAAGAGAGGAATAAATGATAACAATACAAGGTTAGTTTTATCTATTTTATTGCAACATGCCAGGAAATAGGGTATTATTGCAACATGCAGTTGGGAGGGGGGGAGGGGGCACAAATTCAACACAAATTTATTTCGTTTCTTAAGTCTTGGGACTAATGACCTATTTTAAAAAAAGTTTCACCATAAGTTCTGGGACAGGAAAAAAAATAATTATTTAATAGTGTCCCAATACACGGTAAATATTTGTACTACATAAGGTTTTTGAGAAGAAACATCAGTGTTCCACACTCAGCTGGAGAAAAGGGTAATGGTACTACACAGATTTGAGGCAATGAAGTAATATTAGTACTACAGGTTGAGAGATCATCAAAACAGTGGTACACTTTCACATGGAAATAGGGTAATATTAATACATGATTTTGGTGTTTATCAATGTAGTATTGTTACTGCATCAGGATTCGGAAATAACAAAATCGGTTTAAAGTTTAAGACTATTCCCGGGGAAACAGAGTAATGCTATTACATGAGTTTGGTGATTAGCAATGCAGTATTCTTATACTACAACTGGTTTTGGTGATCACAAAGTCAGTTTTACACTGTCACATGCAAACAGGGTAATTACTACATAGTTTTGAGGGATACTTAGATCTGCCTCTCATTATGAACCGACATTAATCTCTTCAATATGTAGTATTGTTACATCAGGTTTTAGTGATCATGAAATTGGTTTTATACTGTCACCTGTAGATAGGGTCATGGGTTTGGAGAGCAATGTAATATTATTACCACAACATGTTTTGAAAATTATAAAATCTGTTATTTTGAAACAGTAATGTTACTACCGGTACATGGGTTTGATGATAAACAATGCAGTATTCAAATAAGCTATGTAGTATTGTTACTACATCAGGTTTAGAGATCACAAAATCAGTGCCTAGAAATAGGGTATTGTTACTACATGGGTTTGGTGGAGAGCTATGTAGTATTGTTACTACATCTGGTTTTGGAGATCGTAAAATCAGTGACTGAAAAAAAAATAGAGTATTGTTACTACATGTGTTTGGGGAATAGCTATGTAGTATTGTTACTACATCTGGCTTTGGAGATCACAAAATAAGTGCCTAGAAATAGGGTATTATTACTACATAGGTTTGGTGGAGAGCAGTGTAGTATTGTTACTACATCAGGTTTTGAAGAAAACAAAATCAGTGCCTGGAAATAGGGTATTGGTGGAAAGCTATGTAGCATTGTTACTACATCAGATTTTGAAGAAAACAAATCAATGCCTAGAAATAGGGTAATGTTACTACATGGGTTTAATGGAGAGATATGTAGTATTGTTACTACACCAGGTTTTGAAGAAAACAAATCAGTGTCTAGAAATAGGGTAATGTTACTACATGGGTTTGGGAATCAACCATGTAGTATTGTTACTACACCATGTTTTGAAGAAAACAAATCAGTGCCTAGAAATAGGGTATTGTTACTACATGGGTTTGGTGGAGAGCTATGTAGTATTTTTACTAGATCAGGTTTTAGAGATCATAAAATCAGTGCTGGGAAATAGGGTGTTGTTAATATATATGTTTGGGAATTAACCATGTAGTATTGTTACCAGTACATTTACTAGTACAACATGATTCACTTTACAACTTGTGCTTCTTCTTATTAAACTTGATATTGTGTGTACAAAGTTTAAAATTCCTTTAAAAAGGACAAGCAAGCAATTCTTTTTAATTCTGACAGCCATTATTTACATTGATGTTTTGGAGGGATATTTGTTTTGCTTCTTTGAGTTTTGAGATCATTTTTAATTAACTTCTGGATTTGATCAAATCGTTTATGTGCATGGTGATACATTAACTGTTCAAGTGCAAGCACTTTATTGATGAAATTCTAGTGATATGTATGTGATCTTTATGACACTGTAATAACAAGAGTGAATTAACATGGAAATAGGTTAAAAAATCGAATAGTTTTATATTATTTATGGAAATAGACAAACTCATTTTAGAAATATGTTTTGCAATATAAATTTTTTGTGTTTTGTTTGCTTCAGGAACATGCATTAATTTACTGAATATAGGTGGGTGCTACTGGCAAAGTTTCCAAGGTAAATCCCCAGACACCAGCACCTAATGACACCATTGTAGACAGCTTATGAACTTTTGAATGTTAACCACATTATGACCCTTAAATACAAATAAATATGTTATTTTTCTGCAATTTTCCCAGATTCTGTACTTACATTTATTTGACCCAGTTACAGTTTGCTTGAATATTATATTGGCTCTTTTTGACTTGGAATTTCCACACATCTATTAAAAAGTGATTTACCGATTCACACAGAATATTTATTATTAAGGCTGACTTGATACTTTGGCAGGTTGTCTAGAATTTTGTACATCCATCACAGTGTGAATAGCATTATGGCGACAGTGAATTTTTTTGTATGGCCCTGTGTCCATCTTGTATAATGCATTGTCCATTGTTTGTTATGCATCATGCATCAGTTATCTGCAGTTTTAATGTTCAGCTGAAAAAAATGACACTGATCCAGTTTTGACCATTTTGGCACAGAACATCCTGGGATGATGGCTTTAAACTTTGACCATTTTGGCACAGAGCATCCTTGCATGATGGCTTTAAATTTTGACCAATTTGGCAGAGAGCATCCTTGCATGATGGCTTTAAACTTTGACCAGTTTGGCAGAGAGCATCCTTGCATGATGGCTTTAAACTTTGACCAGTTTGGCAGAGAGCATCCTGGCATGATGGCTTTAAACTTTGACCAGTTTGGCAGACAGCATCCTGGCTTGATGGGCTTATTATATAAAGCCACACTCAAATATGTCCACCATTATAAAAAATATAAAGATTTTTCATTAACTTCTCAAACGTATTGATCTCATTCATATCAACCTACCAGACAATGTGGATAGTGTTAATGTACCAAAAGTTCGTCTTAGTGACCACTATCTTACTTTTTTGACAAGAAAGGTTAAATGCAAGAGAAATAAGAAAAATACACACAAAACTATCACTTACAGATTGTTCAAACATTTTAATGAAGAACTATTTCTCAATGACCTATGTAAAGTTCCATGGAATATGATCCAAAATTTGGATGACATAGATGAAGCTCTGAGGGTGTGGACTGACTTGTTTATGGTTGTAGTCTCTAAGAATGAACCACTGAAAGTACATCGAGTAAAGAATGAAATCCAACCTAATTGGCTTCCTACTGAAATCCTAAACGGTATGAAAACACAAGATCAATTCAAGGCTATGGGAAACCATGCGCAATATAAAGTATGGAGAAATAAAATAACAAGTATCATTAAAAAAGCTAAACAAATTATTATCAATCATTGCTTGAAAACAAAGAGAGCAACACAAACTCCTTTTGGAAAGTCTTCAATGAACTCAATGGAGGAACACACAAAGATCAGATAAATAAAATTCACTCACTTCTGGTGAATGACACCATACAACATTACCACAAAGTTAAAAGAACCAGTGATTGAAAACAACTTTAATGAACTGATAAAGTTCTGCAGCAGCAAAATCTCTAAGGACGTATGTTTCTCTATCCCACCAGTATCAAAATATATCTCAGTGAACTTAATACCAAGAAAGCTACAGGACTTGATCAGATTGGTCCATGACTCATTAAATCTTCTGCCTCTGCTATTGTAGATAGCATAACATTCATAATCAATTGAAGTATTGCAACCTCGTCTGTCCCCAAAATATGGAAAACTGCAAAAGTAACTCCTATTCACAAATCTCGCTCTAAGGATGATGCTGATAACTACCGGCCAATCTCAATACTACCAAACTTGTCAAAATTGATTGAAAAACATGTCCATGACTCATTCATGTCATATTTAACCACACACTTGCTGTTACACCCTAATCAATCAGGCTTTAGACAGAAACATTCATGTGAGACTGCCTTGATCTCCCTAACTGATAAATGGCTTGAAGCACTTGACCCAAGGTAGAATAATAGGATCTGTATTTGTAAATTTCAGGAAAGCTTTTGACATGGTGGATCATGAAATCCTTTTGAAGAAACTGAAAATCTACCAATGTGATGAAAGCACAGTTAGATGGTTTACTGCATACTTAAGTGAGAGAACACACCATGTTTATATAAATAATGTTCTGTCTGAACCTGGAACAATTAGATGTGGAGTACCACAAGGTTCAATTCTAGGTCCATTACTATTTATTTTATTTATTAATGTCCTACCACTTGTACTAATGGACTCAATATCATCTACAGATCTCTATGCAGATGACACAACATTATCAGACATCCAAAACACAAAGGATGAACTCGAAATTTCTTTACAGAATGCCCTAAACAAACTGGACAACTGGTGCACATGCAATGGGATAGTGGTAAATACTGGGAAAACTAAAATATTACTTATTTCAGCACAGCAGAAAAGGACAAAACTTCATAATGATGAACTATGTCTGACATGGAAGGATAGAAATTTGCAAATGGTCTGTCATGATAGACTACTTGATGTTTTGGTAGACAATAACCTATCATGGACTGAACATATCAAACATATCAGTACAAAAGTCAATTCAAGTTTATGGCTACGCAGTAGGATAAGACACTTTCTCCCTGAAAGGCACAGAGAACTATTTTATAACAGTTACATACAACCCCATTTAGACTAATGTAATACAGTATGGGGTAATTCAAATGATAAAAACTTAGCAAAGCTGGCACATCTTCAAAAAAGAGCATTTGGGCTAATATCAATCCAGAAAGAAAGCAAGGAAAATTTACCTGGTAAGTTAAAAATATTATCTATTAAAGACCGAATAAAAGTCAAATTAAGTCAAATAATAAAATAAAAATCCACTTATCTAAATTTAATAAATTTTGACAGAAAGATCGTTACAATAAGGTCTTTAAAAATTGACACATACATTTTGGTGGGCAAATGACCAGCTATGATGCCGTATAAATTCATTTATTATCTGTTCTCGATTTTAATTTCATTAGCTCTTTATACAGTCTACTATTATGACTCTATGATCTTAAAATAACTAATAGAAGAGAGTGAGAACCAATAAATTTTGTAAAATTCAACATATAATTTATTTCCCTAGAGTACAAAGTGAAAAATGTAAAATTAACTGATGGTATTGCAAATTAAATCCCATATAATCCTGAAATTTGTAAAATAAGTCCTAATGATTAAAGTTCTGAATAAACTTTATTGATATTCCAAAGTAAATAATCCATTGCTGGAAGTGTTGATGTACCTGTTGTTGCCTGTGTCATAGTGATATAAATATATCCTTATTTAAATTTTCACTACAAATCCGAGTCTCTATTTTCATGAATGTTATTTTTGAGAAGTTTGTATTTCCAGAGAAGAATAACTTAAATAGTTTGATAAATAAATTACAGACCAAATGAAATACTGGACACAACAACAATACAAATGATTTTGCTCAGATCTTACATCATGAATAAATAATTTTTTCATTAACGAGATTATGTAGTCCTCTACCTGACCTCAGGTCATAATTAGCATTGTTTTAGTAAAAACAAACTATTACCTAATGAGAAATTTAATTCTGGAAGGTTCCAAATGTTTACAAGATGAAATCTTCATTATAATTAGAACGTCTATTCCTAATTATAATAGTGAGCATGGAAAATGCAATGTCCTTGACACATACACAAATCTCTTGATAATATGCCTAATATTAAACTCATACTCATAGAGAAAATACTAGCTATGTATTAGTTGTTTACAGAATGAAAAAGATCAATGTTCATGTCAGGTATAAAATGAACTCGATTTTATACAAGGTCCAAAGCACAGTTATCCATTTTATACAGTGAATACAAAAGCTAACAAACAATGAAAATTAAATATACATAAAACTAATCATAGAGAGAAGAACTTATTCCTTATGGATCAGGAAGTAACATTCAAAGTTCTGCAGTTTACATCAGTGTTCACACTCTGGAACTCAATATAACAGGTGTGTGTACACCGTAAAACCTCTTTTATTGACATCCTCAGGAGTGAGAACTTTTCAATGTAACAAGTATGTATACACATGAGTAAAACCTCTTTTATTGACAACATCAAGCATGAGAACATTTCAATGTAACAGGTATGTATACATATGAGTAAAACCTCTTTTATTGAAAACATTGAGTATGAGAACTTTTCAATGTAACAAGTATGTATACACATGAGTAAAACCTCTTTTACTGACAACATCGAGCATGAGAACTTTTCAGTGTAACAAAAGTATGTATACACATGAGTAAAACCTTTTTTATTGACATCCTCAGGAGTGAGAACTTTTCAATGTAACAAGTATGTATACACATGAGTAAAACCTCTTTTATTGACAACATCAAGCATGAGAACATTTCAATGTAACAGGTATGTATACATATGAGTAAAACCTCTTTTATTGAAAACATTGAGTATGAGAACTTTTCAATGTAACAAGTATGTATACACGAGTAAAACCTCTTTTACTGACAACATCGAGCATGAGAACTTTTCAGTGTAACAAAAGTATGTATACACATGAGTAAAACCTTTTTTATTGACAACATTGGGAATGAGAACTTTTCCTAATAGTAACCACATAATAATGGTTATTCCTATTTATTTCCTACCACATAAAACCTGTTCCAAGAAGTGCAACAATTTCTCCAGTGAGACCACTTCTCCTCATCATTTTAATCATATTTTCCTTACTTCGTATGTTTTATGCTATTCACAGTGTCCATAATTCATATGTTATGCTATTCATAGTGTCCATAATTCATATGTTATGCTATTCATAGTGTCCATAATTCATATGTTAGTTTTATCTTTTATAGATGAGCTATACCTGGCATTTGTGTTGAGCACCACGTCTCATGCTGACATAGTTTCTGTGGACACAACAGAGGCATTTAAAGTGCCAGGGGTTGTGGATTACATCAGTGAGAAGGATGTCCCTGGGGCAAAGATGTATGGACCCATTATACATGAAGATGATTATGTGTTTGCTATCAATAAGGTAACAATAGGACAATTTGATGTTAGCATGTGTGTCTCTCTCTCACTGGCACTCATACATCAGTTTCATATGGGCTGATTCACTTGCTAGCTCAAATAGTACCTATTAAAGGTTGCTGATTCAAATTGTACCTATTTAAAGGTTACTAACTCAAATAGGACCTATTAAAGGTTGCTAACTCAACTAGTACCATTAAAGGTTGCTTACTCAAATAGTACCTATTAAAGGTTGCTAACTCAAACAGTATCTATTAAAGGTTGCTAATTCAAATGGTACCTGTTAATAGTTGCTAACTCAAATAGTACCTACTAAAGATTGAAGTCTTGCTGACCCTATTGCTGGCTGGGAAGTCCAGACCTTATTATAGTAACATAGTTTGAAGCAAGTGAGAGTGCATGACTCCTAAAGATGAGATGCCAATCCATTGCAGGTTAATTTTCAAATCACGGCAGGTACTAATTTGCAATGAAACTGATGCATTTAAAGACTTTTCTGTTTGTTTAATGTTTACCAGTCCATTTAAAGTGAATGGGTGGTGGAGGCCTTTGAAACTGCTTTCTAAAAAAAACAAGATGGCTGCATGTATGGATGTTTCTAATACAGCTCCACTCAATGAACTTGGTGTACAAACTGTTGTTAAATATGCTAATACCTATTGCCATAATTAATACCATGGACTTATGACAATATTAAGTTAGTGTAAGTGAAATTTAATGTGTATACTTTCAGTTATTGACGAGAATTTGGAAACCTGTTCAAAACAAAGGATTTTAGGTTATCCAAGATGGCTACCAAAGTGGATTAATCTGAAATTGAACTACATCTACCATATCTGAACTTCAGATGATACCAACTCAAACACATTATGCAAGTTTCCTTTTCAAAAGTTTATGGATATGTGCTAGTCCTATATAAGGATTTCATATTATACATTCTATCACAGTTATGAAGAAGCTGAAAATATCAGAATCATGGAAACATATTTAAATACCAGCCTTGTAGGTTCCTTACTCAGTGCACTTAGCTCAACCTTTTCTGCATCATTCTCTGGCTTTAGTATATCTGACATACCTGAAGATCAGAGCCACACAGATAATCCCATGCACTGAAAGTCATGTACAGAGTGAAAATGAAAAAATGGTACAGATGATGGTTTGGAGTTATCCAATATGGCTGACATTTATCCGGAATTCCTGAGGATCAAACATAATAAATACAGTGTCACACCTGTAACAACAATAAGTGAACACCCATGGCCCACAACTCAGACAAGTCTGTTGCCTACACCAACAACTGCATTTCCCAGTGCTCAGGCAAATGTATCAACATCAGCTCAGTTAGCTCACACAACTGAGACACTAATTTCAGCACCCCTTCCTCCAAGTGATGTGTCTGAAACACAAACCACCAGAGTCCAACACATGAAATCACAAGCCAGAAAAGACAGGACTCTAATAATTGGCTCCTCAATATTGAAAAGTATAATACCAAGGAGACTTCTTAAAACAGATGTACAGACTCTAAGAGGTGCATAAATCAACAACGTCATGGTCCAAATAATGAGTACTGACTTAACTAAATACAACCAAATTATTATTTTAGTAGGTGGAAATGATACCAGTGATGGAAGGTCACTAAATCAAATCAGAACAGCTTTGAAAGTCTACTGTATGCTGCTAGGTATTGCAGCCCAGATACATGTAAAATAATGATATCAGGATGTGAAGACTTGAACCTACAGTACATTCCACAATACAAATCCTTCTTTCTTCAGAACCAGGATGTCAACCTAAGCCTCTACCACAGAGACAAAATTCATTTAAGTAGAACAGGAACCTCTCAACTACTGAGAAATATCAACATGTATGCCTAACCCCATTTTTAGGCACTATAAAGAAGGGTACTGTCTCTACTTTGGAGAAACTGGGCATGTGACACAGGTATGCCATCATGGCTTCAGAGTGCTTCAGATGCCATAAATCTGGACACAAACAAAGACTTTGTGAATCAATGTGTTATACATACTAGGAAGCTGGCAAAAAGGAGAATGCCAATGGTTCATTTATAATAAATTTAAATGTAGCTAGTGAGACTCTTGACTCTAACTATTCAATGGACACTATTGTAAATGCAAAAGTTAATGGATTTTCAGGGTCTGTATGTGACATTGAAGATGCTAATATATATGAACTTTTAGCTAAGGAAATAGGATGTCAAAATGATAAAAGTAGTATGGAGACAATCTCAGTGAGTACTCCATTGCACGGTGATATAGATATAATTGATATGAAACTAAATACAAAAAGTATTAACATAGGTCACTAAAATGTACAAGGTATTGTGGGAAAAATAGGCCAGATTAAGTTAATGTTGTCTTCCAAGGAAAATAATATAAATGTTTTAGGATCAGTCTCCATCACCATCCGTCTCAGGGCAACCCCCTTCAACATCACCATCATACAGGCATACGCCCCAACATCAGATTATGATGACGCAGATGTGGAAGACTTCTATGACCAGCTACAAGACCTTGTGGATAAAACACCGAAGAAAGACATTCTGGTTGTGCAAGGCGATTGGAATGCCAAGATAGGCGAGGATGCTTGCATGAACTGGAAGGGAACATGTGGGCGCTGCTGCATTGCACAGACCAATGAGAGAGGCCTGAGGTTCCTGGAATTCGTTAGTTACAATGACCTTACGCTGGCAAACACCTTCGGCCAACACAAAGTATCCAAAAGATGGATATGGCACAGTTCAAGTGGAAACTATCACAGTCAGATCGACTACATCTTGGTGAAGAGGCGCGTACAGTCAAGTGTAAGCATCGCCAAGACTCGAAGCTTTCCCGGAGCGGACATTGGAAGTGACCATGATCTGGAGATGATGACATTCAGGTTACATCTAAAGCAGATCAAGAAAGAGAGCCACACAAGAAAAAAGTTTGATATCGAGAAACTGAAGGACCCCCAAGTAGCAGAAGCCTTTCAGGCAATGATTGGTGGGAAATTTGCACCGCTCACCATCCTCGACACTGATGATACAGACATGGACACATTGATTACCACCTTTAATGACTAAAACAGATCCTTGGTAGACATCACCCAATCAAGAAACCCTGGGTCACAGCTGAGGTCCTGAACCTGTGTGACAAGAGGAGGGAGCTGAAGAAGAAAAAGAATGATACAGAAGGGGCAGAACAATACAAGGCAGTCAACCGGGAAGTCAAGAAAACCATGAAAAATGCAAAAGAGAACTGGGTAGAAGAACAGTCCAAAGACATTGAGAGAAACTTGAAAAGGAGCAACAGCAAGAAAGCGTACCAACTGGTCCAAGATCTAACAAGCACAAAACAATGGCGAGTTACCTCCTTACAGGACAAAGCCAGAAACTGCCTCACATTAGAAGAAAACATTCTGAAAAGATGGACATAGTCCTGCACAGAACTTTACAACCATCAAGCCACAATAGATCCCGAGGTACTGAACGTCCCTCCAGCAACTAACAACGACAACCACCATATCGTACATGAAGAAGTAGAAGCAGCAGTGAGATCACTGAAAAAGAGGAAGTCAGCAGGAGTGGACAACATCCAAGCAGAACTAGTCCAAGCAAGGGGAGAAGCAATGATTAGCACCCTCACAAACATCTGCAACAAGATCTGGCAAACAGGAGTATGGCCATCACCGTGGACCCAATCACTGATCATCACCCTCCCCAAGAAAGGCAACTTGCAACAGTGTCAAAACTACCGTACAATCAGTCTTATAAGCCATCCAAGGAGAGTTCTGTAGGATCCTCAGCATCTCATACAAAGACCGTGTCGCCAATGAAGAAATAAGGCAAAGGATCAGACAAGCCATAGGGCCACACGAACACCTCCTGACCACAGTGAAAAAACATAAACTGCAGTGGTATGGGCATGTCTCACGATCATCAGGACTTGCCAAGACAATCACTGTACAAGGAAGAAAGAGAGGCAGACAGAGAAATAGGTGGGAAGACAACATTTGAGAGTGGACAGGCTTGACACTGAGTGTCTCACTGAGAAAGATGGAAAAACAAGAGGAATGGAGGAAGCTGGTTGTTCGGTCTTGTGCGGTGCCCCAACGGTCTACCAGACTACGGGACTAATGATGATGATGATGTTTTAGGACTCACTCAAATCAAATTAAATGCTAACCGCAATGATAATCTATTTCACTGTCATGGCTACAATAAACCATTATGCAGGGAGAGAGAGACAGAAGGGGAATGGGGTATTGTTGTATACATTGGAGAAGATGTAAATGCAGAAAGGCGACTTGATTTGGAGTCGCATGAGAGTATCTGGGTGGAAATTTCTCAAAATAATGCAGAATCATTCCTAGTTGGTTTCATTTATAGGCCACCTTCCTCCAAAGCAATTTGGAATGGTAACTTTTTTAAACAAATGGAAATGTTCTTGTACAGGAGAAAGAAACATATATACTTGGCGATATAAGTAAGGACCTTCTCAATACTCAAATAAGGAACAACTGGATGGAATTTATTGAATGATTAGGTTTCGTCCAGCTGAAAATGAGCCCACAAGGGTAATAGAAATATCAAGCACTCTTTTTGATCACATTTATACCATCCTACCAGAAAATGTAGCCTGTGTTAATATACCGAATGTTGGTCTTAGTGACCACAAACCTCCTTTTTTGACAAAATAGGTTAAATGCAAGAGAAATAAGAACTATACACACAAAACTATCACTTCTTGATCGTTCAGAAATTTTAAAGAAGAACAATTCCTTAATGACCTATATAAAGCTCCATGGAATGATAACCAAAATTTGGATGACATAGATGAAGCTCTGAGGGTGTGGACTGACTTGTTTATGGATGTAGTCTCTAAGAATGAATCACTGAAAGTACATTGAGTAAAGAATGAAATCCAACCTAATTGGCTTACTACTGAAATCCTAGACACTATGAAACATGAGACTAATTCAAGGCTATGGGAAACCATGCACAATATAAAGTATGGAGAAATAACAAGTATCATTAACAAAGCTAAATAAAAAACTTATTGTCAATCATTGCTTGAAAACAAAAAGAGCAACACAAACTCCATTTGACAAGTCTTCAATGAACTCATTGGAGGAACACGCAAATATCAGATAAATAAAATTCACTCACTTCTGGTAAATGACACCATAGTCACTGATGACAATGACATTGCAAATGCTTTCAATGAATTTTTCACCAACATTACCACAAAGTTAAAAGAACCAGTGATTGAAAACAACTTTAATGAACTGAAAAAGTTCTGCAGCAGCAAAATCTCTAAGGACTTATGTTTCCCTATCCCACCAGTATCAAAAAACTTCGTTAAAAAATGTCTCAGTGAACTTGATACCAAGAAAGCTACAGGACTTGATCAGATTGGTCCATGACTCATTAAATCTTCTGCCTCTGCTGTTGTAGATAGCATAACATTCATAATCAATTTAAGTATTGCAACCTCGTCTGTCCCCAAAATATGGAAAACTGCAAAAATAACTCCTATTCACAAATCTGGTTCTAAGGATGATGCTGATAACTACCGGCCAATCTCAATACTACCAAACTTGTCAAAATTGATTGAAAAACATGTCCATGACTCATTCATGTCATATTTAACCACACACTTGCTGTTACACCCTAATCAATCAGGCTTTAGACAGAAACATTCATGTGAGACTGCCTTGATCTCCCTAACTGATAAATGGCTTCAAGTACTTGACCAAGGTAGAATAATAGGATCTGTATTTGTAGATTTCAGGAAAGCTTTTGACATGGTGGATCATGAAATCCTTTTGAAGAAACTAAAAATCTACCAATGTGATGAAAGCACAGTTACCGGTAGATGGTTTATTTCATATTTAAGTGAGAGAACACAACAAGTTTATATAATGTTCTGTCTGAACCTGGAACAATTAGATGTGGAGTACCACAAGGTTCAATTCTAGGTTCATTACTATTTATTTTATTTATTAATGACCTACCTCTATGCAGATGACACAACATTATCAGACATCCAAAACACAAAGGATGAACTCGAAATTTCTTTACAGAATGCCCTAAACAAACTGGACAACTGGTGCACATGCAATGGCATAGTGGTAAATACTGGTTAAGCTAAAATATGACTTATCTCAGCATGGCAAAAAAGAACAAATCTTGGTAGTGATGAACTATGTCTGACACGGAAGGATAGAAATTTGCAAATGGTCTGTCATGATAGACTACTTGATGTTTTGATAGACAATAACCTATCATGGACGGAACATATCAAACATATCAGTAAAAAAGTCAATTCAAGTTTATGGCTTCTCATTAGGACAAGACACTTTCTCCCTGAAAGGCACAGAAAACTATTTTATAACAGTTACGTACGACCCCATTTTGACTACTGTAATATAGTATGGGGTAATTCAAATGATAAAAACTTAGCAAAGCTGGCACATCTTCAAAAAAGAGCATTTGGGCTAATATCAATCCAGAAAGAAAGCAAGGAAAATTTACCTGGTAAGGTAAAAATATTACCAATTAAAGACCGAATCTGTTTGAGAAAAACCAAATTAATGTACAGGATATCCAATAATAGTGCTCCTGAATATTTACAATCACTATTAGGCTACCTAGTAATACTCACTACCTGCGATCC
The DNA here is from genome assembly GCA_016617855.1 of Megalonaias nervosa. Classification (NCBI taxonomy): domain Eukaryota; kingdom Metazoa; phylum Mollusca; class Bivalvia; order Unionida; family Unionidae; genus Megalonaias; species Megalonaias nervosa. The sequence continues at coordinate 31,099 of JAECUM010033906.1, forward strand.
ATGTCTACCAAACAGTATAAAATTCCCAAACCAAATAAGGATTTATTTTTAAAAAGTTTCCAATACTCTGGAACTTTGGTCTGGAATAGTATTCCAGTTGAGATTAGAAATGCCGACTCTATTTCCTACTTCCAAACCCAGTATATCCAGTGGCTTCAGAGATGCAGCTAAAATAAATAAATTCCTTTGTATGAGGGCCACAAGGTAGATTAATTCTTAGCTAACTGTGTTACCCTTTTTTAAATAAAGCCATTATTTTTATTAGTAGTAGTAGCATTATTATAAACACACACACCACACCACACACCCATTTTAATTATAGTACAGCCAGTGGGTTTGTGGCTCAAATACAGAACAGCAGTGACAGTTGGACAACTCAAGCCCAGATCTTCCAATTAAAAATTAGGCTGTACAACCTCTTTTCTCACCTAGATCATATGTCCCAAGACGTATGAAATGAAATAAATTTGTACTGAATTTGTGCCCCCAACCACCAACCTCTGCACATTGCAATAAAATAGATAAACAAAACACTTATTGGATAATAAAAGGAAAGAAACTAACATTGTATTGTTATCATTTATTCCTTTTTTTCATCATGAACGTTAAAGAATAAAATATAGCCATGAACACCGTATATGTAGCATAGGCTTCCATTCTGTAGTGTGACTTGCATATGTCTGATAACACACAACATGTTCATTGATATGAACATTGAGAAACAAATCGTGTTTGGCTATGCTCAAGGTTTGAATATGCTATTCAACTGAAAACTAGATCCAACAAAATCGCAAACGAGAGGGAAATAATCAACTGATATCTTGAAGACAACTGTCATTCACACAGAACGCAGTGTTTAGGTGAAAAATAACCAAGACTGAATTATATCTAGGTCAACAATATGAGAGTATCTCACAAACAAAAATCATTATTCGCTTGAGTGCAAGTGCCAATCTTTTCACAAGCATGGTTTACAAAAGTATCATTAAAGCAAGTTATTGCTGTGTATAATATTTACTCACAAACATTAATGCCCATTTGCATCAATTATAACTACAGATGTCAAGCACATAGAAGCCTGGGTGGTGAATAAACACAAGTGGCAGCAAGCAGTAAACTGATTCTTTGAACTTAAGGTTATTATTATTACAAAGCAAGCCGACCTCGGAAGCCAACATTGGATACTATGAAGCTGGGTGGTTTTTAGGATATAAATACAAAGGTCATTTTATTGCAAAACCAATTTTGGATTCTTTTAAGTGTGCGGATTTTTTAATTTCATTTTTTTTTAAATGACGGCCGAGATATGGATGCTAATTTTGGTTCCTTTTCACCAGTATTTACAGGAATTTTGAAAATAAATTGAAACACTGGAACAATTTTTAAAGTGACACAATATTGTGCTTCGTGCATGGACATTGATGACCCAGCATCAGCCAGAAGATTTGGAAAAAGTAAAATCATTTGATGAATTCGTGAAGGCCAGAAGAGAAGCAGATGATTTTGCCGACAATATGATCATTAACACAGATGAAATTCTAGTGTACTTTGATCTCATTCCTGGACAGACTGATGATAAGGTGAGGGTCAAAAGTGTGAGAGTTAGCATAACTGGTGCAGATTTGAAATAATCTGATTTTAGTCCTAGCCATTTCCACTTCAGATGATATGTTGCCTCTAACGACAATTTTTCACGGTATAAGAAAACATAAAAAATATGAATGCACGGAAAGAATGGATCGTATGTGTGTAGCAGAAGGGTTGTGTAGATGAGATGATGCTGCAGTGGATTAAAGAGTTTTATCTCAAGTACACAGATTTATAATTTTTAAAGTAAAATTTCAGTTGGAGTGCATTTTTTGACATGTAATTTTCGAATGATTTGAAAGGTTTCCCTCAACTTACGACACGAAAAATCAATGTGTCCCAGAACATACAGAACACAAAAAAACTGCTTTCAAAACTAATTTATGGTGTCCCAACAAGTACAGTGTCCAAATATATATGGTAAATATGCTAAATAACATAATGTGTTATGTTAGAAGCAAACGTGTTAGAAGCATTGAATCAGCACCAATCAAGGCATTATTTTATCACCAGATTGTTGTTTAAAAAAGTAAAGAAAAATTAATGTTCATCCTGTACTTTATTACTTCATAGACTTACCTTAATTGCAACATGCCATTCAAGTGGATCCTAGCACAATAGCATCAAACGATCAGGTAAAACCCAACTGAGTCATCTGAACTGAGATAAAAAGGCTGACAATCAGAAATAGATATTGTGAAACTGGGCAAAATACAGTTGTATGTATGGGTTTAGAACTGGGTGATAAATTAACCAAGAACATCATTATATTATTGGAACTTTTGCCCTGTATATTTGCTGACTCCTTACGCCTTTTCTTGAGAATTAAATCAATATCAAATATGGTTGCAACCATGTTAAGAGAGAGAACAAACCTTCAAAGTTAAGAGCTGACAGACTATCCAAAGGGAGCTAACTCATCTGGTAAGTACATACAAGTGATGGTAACAGTTTTTGACATTGTCAGAATGTACTTATTATGATGAGCTTTAACCTCATGAAAATTTCCTCAAGTATTATTTTTTTAAGCATAGTGTTAATAAGACAGTAATATTAGTTACAGCATATTTTCTATGGTATATTGTAAATTAATGAAACATGTGTTAAGGAACATTCTAAGTCATATTGGTCCTGGAAAATTCTCATTACTTATGTTGAATCTGAAACTCATACCAGCAAGTTTAGAATTTTTATCAGCCTTATAAAGGAAGATAAGTTCTTTAGATGCATTACATGATCATAATCCCTTGGGTGAGCATTCATGACATCACAAATCAAGCCCTTTCAAGCTAAACACGACATTAACCGTGTTTTTAGGTAACAAACTTTAAGGTGCTAAAACTTCATTGTCTTGCTACAAGGAACTAAAAGTGATTAGCACAAAATCCAATCAATCGTTAGTTACTGCTTTGGTATGCATCTGGTCAACATGCTGTCTTAAGACGCCTGTCAAATTTTTTCCATGTTGTGCCAAGTTATCATTCTGAGCAATCTATGGAAGTTTTCTCATCATATGGAGGTATGCTCCATTTATTTTCTTACTGACGTTTGCTCAGTTTTCATGTTAGATGAATATTTTGCACTTAAGTTGTTTATTTTGCTGTATGATAAGCTAATTGGCACCATCTTGAGTACATACTATAATGGTAATTTAATTGCCACCATCTTGAGCACATACTATAATGGTAAGCTGATTGGCACCATCTTGATTACATATGATAATGGTAAGTTAATTAGCACCATCTTGATTACATTCTGTAATGGTAAGTTAACTGGCACCATCTTGAGTACATTCTGGAATGGTAAGCAAATTAGCACCATCTTGAGTACATTCTGTTATGATGAGCTAACTGGCACTTTGATTACATACTCTAATGGTCAGTAGTACTTACAACTCATCTAAGTACTCAGTGTTTTTTAAGATATATGTTGTAAATGATCATTTCCTAAATATAAGTTCATTTTGGTAGTTTTCTGTGGCATTTGTTTTACTTCCAAGCATCCAATTCAGTTTTCTCTTGCATTTGTTTTACTTCGGTAATCCTAGTATCAAATTCAATGAACATTATATCCTGTAAATGATCATTTCCTAGAAAATCATTTCAGTAATTTTCTCTAGCATTTATTTTACTTTCTAGCATCTAATGCAGTGTAAGCATAGAACAGAACTTAACATATTGCATCTGTATATGTCGTTGCTTTGCTGCCTTGATATACAGGTAACAATTGACATAACTACAGAAGAATGTTTTCCAATTCCAAGACCTCCCACACACTATTAACTCCAAATTTCCTCAGGCTGAGTGCCACATCCAGATTATACCAGCAATAAACAGACTACCAGGCCATCACCAGCAAGGAAAGGTGGCACACATGAACCAGCCCTGTACAATCTATCACTGCATACATACCCAGTGCCAGCTATGGTGATGGATCCCTTTATAGCTAGTACCAGACCTCGACACCAGACTTCTTACTGCCCCAGGCCTCATCCACTGTTCTCAACCTGCACCCTCTGTCTACCCAGCCTTGGATTCAAAATGTGAAAAGTGTCTGGCACTCAGTCACGTGAATTGTACTCTTCAGTTTTTTCCCATTCCTGGGCACCCCAGTGCTCGCTATAGACATTTATGCCATTGAAAGCGAATATCTGCAGATCACTGTGTAGTAGCTTAATTATGGCTACCATCAAAGATTGCTTCACTGTTGACTGACATGTCTAATCTCTGTGACATATATTCACAATCCCCATCAAATCTGATCATGTCCATGAAAGACACAGCCTTATGCACACCTGTTCATGAAACTTTTTGGCCTTCAGAGTTCCATCTGTCTCATACTGCTCTATTGATGCCCTCTTACTGAATTCCAACATCTATCAACTTTTAAAGCAAAGCAGCTTCAAGTCCCAAGCATGAACGAGCCTTTTTAGAACACTTCTATCTATTTTCAGTTCAGAAATTTTACAACACACACACATTGGTCTATCACACCAAAGTCCTAACCATTGACAGGAATTATGTGGTTCTTGTGCATGGCTTGGGTACTCTACGTGGCAGCTCACCACTTACTGTCCATTTTTAAAGGTACATCCATTAACCTCCAGCTACACAGAGAGAAACACATTCCTATCCACAACTGTACTGTGTAAACCCAGACTTCATTTTCCAAGAGGAACTAGAGCAGTAGAAAGGACCCCTGTAAGGCACATGAGATGGGAACCCTCCTGTAAACCTCACTCCTTGGCCCAGTTTCATAAAACAATAAAGCCAAGAATGACCAGTATCAGCCCAGTTTCTCTTCGCAACAGTGATTCCCAGGAAAATTTCATCATGCTGTCCTTGTCTAACGTCACAATTGGTTTCAAGTAGGGGTGGGTGGGTGGGTGGAGTCTTCAGCACTCTGCCAGTGAATGGGAGAACCTCTGCATCAGTGACCTGTGTGTCTTTTACATTGCATTAGAGGGGCTGCAGATCACATTCCTCCATTTGCTATGAATGGTTCTGTTTGCTATAAAGATACCCAGAGACCCATACCTGCTGGAAGACATTCTGAAGTATGAAATACAACTCTCTTTATGAAGATGGTGGTATATAACATTTACAAAAACCAGAAAAAGTCTTTTGGCTTTTAGTCCAAAATTTTTCCCAATGCCAATAGTGATTTATCACTTGTCATAGGCCCAACAAGTAAATTCGGGCACCCAAGATCAAATGGAGAACACAAGATGGATCCTAATTTTGATATAAATGGTTCCAGTCAGCCAAGAAGAGCACCTTCATATTCCCATGCAATACATATTGACTAAATATTTTACTTGTGTTGCTTTTATCATTTATTTTATTTACCTTTAACAGAATTTTAACATATTGATCCTTTTTTAATAATTTTCTCAGCATTTATTTTGCTTCCTAGCATCCAATTGTATCTAAGCTTAGCATAGCACTTCACTTATTTCACCTGTATATGATAGTGTTTTGATGTTATGATATACAGGTAACAATTGACACAGTTAAGAATGGGTTTTGTAGGAAGTTCAAGCTCAACAAAGATAATCACCTCATGTATTAGCTATATGAGAACCATACCTATTATAATCTTTCTACTGTTCTGAAAAGATCTGAGTCACCATTTCAGCAAAACAGATAACCCAAGCTAGCTGGCAGGCCTTCCCTCCACTTTCTGAAACAATGCTTCACACAGGCTTTTTCCATCCCAACACAGAAATGCTGAACCTGATTGCCTGGCTGATATTAAACGATCCTTCAAAAAGAAACATTTCTGTGGACAGAATTGTTTTGGCATGAAGACCCATCATTTTAAAAGCCTCTCTAAAGAAACCGAGACTTCTTCAGCCTACAAAGAACTAATCCAATATCAGATGAATTTCTTGTGCATAACAGCTTACAAGATTTTGCCAGTTTCCACCCCCCAAGTGGCCGAGTGGTCTAAAGTGCTCACCGTTATGGATCATTGCCATCTCACCTCTGTCTGTGTGGGTTCGAGTCTAGGGTTCGACCAATGTGGGTATGTGAGAAAACATGCCATTAGCTTCACGTGGGTCAGTAGTTCTTTCCGGGGTTTTCCCAGGTTCTTCCTCCATCATTTATACTGGCCACCATGTATAGCCTATCTTGTGCTGAAAAATGGCATTAAACCCTGCAACAACAACAACAACCAGTTTCCACCAGCACAACATTGAAACAAACTACTACATACCAATATTGTTCAAGCTGTGGTATGGAGGTTGGAGATGTTTGCTCCAGTAGGCTCATTTGAACCTCAGGTGGGACCTATATCATACCAGTATCATTCAATTCATGGTATGGAGGTTAGAGATGTTTATTCCAAAGAGCTCAGTTTAAAATGGTGGGACCTATATCAGCAGTACATTATGCTACTTTCCATTGTCATTCTGTAGCTTTGTAACAATGAAGATTAATCTGTTCCTGCTGGATTTTGGAGTAAATATTTATTCTCAAGATTGCATCCATTCACTGACATGTGTTAACTCTAATATACTTTTCACACATGGCTTGAAGCTGCTTCACATGTTAGGAGACCTAAGTCAGGGCCATCTTCAGATTAAGATTAAGGGGATTTAACTCTTGCTGTCTCTTGATTATTCTCCTAACGTGTTATGATCATGCAATGTTTTTGATGATGACACATTTTTTTGGAGTAAAGGATTTAAAAGGAAAAATACTTCCCAATCCCTCCTTGCAATTACATCCCTGGATGAGTGTGTACTTGTATTGTAGTAGTAACTGATGATTGATGGGATTTGGCACCAATCACTCTATCCAAGAGAAATGACTTTCAACTTGCTTCTTTCTTGGCAAGCAGATACAAGATGGTGACATGTGAGCACCTTTTAGTATTACAACAAGCCTAAAGACATTGATAGGACTTCCAAAGGCACAGATTTAATAGATTATGAATTTCCATATGGGGTGGGTATTTTCTGTTTTGTTGGTACTAGTTTTAATGAATTTTCATATTTGGGGGTACCAATGTTCATACATATTATGTTTTGGGGGTACCAGTGTCATTGAATTTTCAAATTTGGGTGTACCAATGTTCATAAGTATTCTTTATTGGGGGTACCAGTGTTATTGAAATTTACAGTTCCTACAAACTTGGAATTTAAAGACCAGATTGATCTATCTATGGAAATGAAAGAACCCACCCCAAGATCAGTGAATTTTAGGACCAATGAAAAATGGCACTTGTCACAAAATCTTGAAAATGTAATCCCATGGAATGAAATTACAGTTAAATGGCCTTCACAAAATCCTGAAGCTTAATTTGGATAAATCTTGGTTTGTAACGAAGTAATAATTACAATACTTTGCACCATTTAGATAGATTAGTACCTGATAGTTAGAGGTGTATACTTTGATTATAGGTAACTACTCAAGGCCAGGTGATTGGAGCTGTTGTAGCTGATACACAGACACATGCTCAGTTGGCAGCCAAGCTAATTAAGGTTGAATATCGGGAACATCCTGCTGTGATCACAATCAAGGTGAATAGCTTTAACTTCATGAGTTCTGCTCATTGGACTTGATGATCATTTTAATTACAGGTGCAATAATGTTCTAGTGAACTAAGTTTATGATTGAATTCTAGACCTTCCATGATGACTGGATCTCCATAAATCGATAATGAAACAAATGTTGCCCAATTTTCTGTGAAGGTCACTCCCTACCTGCTTTGAATTTCATCAGTAGCGTGAATCCAAAAATAGAAACCATGACCTTGAATAAAAGAAACAAATCTAATGAAAATGAAGTGTCCCAAATGTAGTCCCAATGAAGTGTTCCAAATGTTGTCCCAATCAAGTGTCCCACATGTAGTCCCAATGAAGTGTCCCAAATGTAGAATAACATTACTGATTAAAGTAAAGGCATGGTAACTGACATCTCGAAGGTAAATATGTTACTCATGAAAAATGTTTAAAATCAATTTGTTTTATATAAATTAACATCATGTTTAAAGTCAATTTGTTGCATATAAATCAACATCATGTGTAAAGTCAATTTGTTGTATATAAATCAACATCATGTGTAAAGTCAATTTGTTTTCTATAAATCAACATCATGTGTAAAGTCAGTTTGTTTCCTATAAATCAACATGACATGATGCACATTAAAGCATAACTTCAATGATGTGGACAATATAATAGCCTATTCACAGGATATGATATCCATATGGGGTATGGATTTGTTTTATTTTCCCTAGATTGATATTGCAGATTCTTGATGCAATTCAGTCTGGACAGTGTTACAAGTCTATGCTTTTAAAATAAGTAACAAAAAAGAGTGAAAAGCAACAAGCGTTGTAAAATATAACAAATCAATTTCCTTATAATACCAGTGAAAATGAAAAAAAGAACTTACGTTATTGCAAATTAAATCCCAAAATAATCCTAGAATTACAGACACAAGTCCTAATAATTTAAAGTTCTGAACAAACTTTTGTAGAAATCCAGTTTAAATCCAATGCTGAAGGCTCAATGTGCCTGTGATGACCTGAACAATGTTGAAATGTCAACAGCCTTTTATTGAAATACAGTAATATGATCTTTAGCACAAATGAATATTTTTAACAAAATTACATAGTCTTCTACTTGATCTCAGGTTACAATTAAAATTTTGCTAAAAAAAAAAAATTCTTAAAGTTCTTAATGTTTGCACAAATTTCTTTTTAGCTATAATTGAAGTTTGTTACTAAAATTACAATACATAACCTGGACGATGTCAGGCACACAAGGTAAATTGTAGAGGAATCCTGGACGATGTCAGGTACACAAGGTAAATTGTAGAGGAATCCTGGACGATGTCAGGTACACAAGGTAAATTGTAGAGGAATCCTGGACGATGTCAGGTATACAATGTAAATTGTAGAGGAATCCTGGATGATGTCAGGTACACAAGGTAAATTGTAGAGGAATCCTGGACAATGTCAGACACACAAGGTAAATTGTAGAGGAATCCTGGACGATGTCAGGTACACAAGGTAAATTGTAGAGAAATCCTGGACAATGTCAGGTACACAAGGAAACCCAATAAACTAGACTCAGACCCATATTTACTTCTATTGATAATGATCCTGATAATATACCCATACACAGAGAATATTTTAGCTATGTATCAGTTGTTGCAGAATAATATTTAAAAAAATCAATAATTTAGGTCAAGTAGAAAATAAACTTGAATTTAAACAAGGTTAAGTCCAACATACAATGTTACATTACTATAGCATATAAAGAAATAATAAAAAAATAAAATAGCAAACAAGGCAAATTAAATATACGTTACAGCAGGCTCAGATTACTACCCTACCCCATTTCCTCAAAAGTCATAGTTCATATCCAGTTAGACTGGTTTTCCTTCTTGCTCCTGTTATATTTGCCTTCACTAGCCATCATCTTGACAAAGTTGAAATTATTCCTTCTTTCAGATGGCTGATATTATGTGTATTTAATTTATATATTATGACCCATTTATATCAACATCACTTATGTATACATTACTCTGTGTCAAGAAAAAAGAGGATGTTGAGATATGTGTGTATCTCTGTATTGTGTACCTGGCTTTTTGTCATGATTATAAGAAGCATACAAGATGTTTACTTGAATTCAAGACCTGACCTTGTTTATGACTTTTTCCATTAGAAATGATTAGTTTTTCAGAACATTCTGTTGCATATTAGGTCATGTGACAGTTTTATATAAAGAGAGGTTTTGTAAACAAAGTCTTAATTTCAGTTTTCTTATCAGTCATTGGGAATCAATGATAAGATTTTACAATTGTGTTAGATATAATTTGAGAGGAATTATATATTTTAATTATTCATTGGAATTACAAAGTGCTAGCTGACCTTTTGAATTATACTACTTTGGGAATATTGAGAAATCATTCAAAGACACTCTGAAGTACATCATTGTGGTACATTACGACATTCAAGACAATTGGAATTCATTCAGAACATTGTGTATATTTGGAAATGAGATGGGAAATTTGGGATTATTGGGGATTTAATTCAACATGTTGTAAGCATCTCTTAAATTTTCATGTTGTAACTTAGAGAAATAAATTATTTGTTGATTTTACTATTTTACTTGCTTCTTGGTTTTGCTTCTTTCTGTTATAGAGCTTAAGGCCCAGAGTCATAATACTGATTTGAAGCTGAAAAAACCATATGCCTATATTCAATATATATATATATATATATATATATATATATATATATATATATATATATATATATATATATATATATATATATATACTCTCTCGGAAAAATATATCCATGTTGTTTTTGTACCCACACAATCATTAAATAGTACAAAAGTTGACATGCATGTTACTGTTATAATACCTAGAACTGTAACCTTGTGAAGCATTAAAGAAAATATTCCTTAATTTCTATTCACAGGATGCCAATATTGAAGCCAACTCATACTACCTGACACCCAGGACTATTCATACTGGAAATGTTGATCAGGCATTTGCTCAGTATGACCACATTCTTGAGGGAGAAACCCATGTTGGGGGACAGGAGCATTTTTATCTTGAGACACAAACCATGCTAGCTGTACCAAAAAATGAAGATGGAGAAATGGAGCTGTTCATATCCACTCAGAATCCATCTGAGGCACAGGTGAGATGCATTCAGACACCCAGAAAGTATTGATTGCTTCTCTGTTAATTGATGCCCACCCATTCCTTGCTCCATTAAAGGGACTAAATATAAAACATTAGCCTTTGGTGTGTACCTCAGAAGTCCTCCTCACTCATTGAAGGGATGGAAAAATGTTAATATTGCTTGTATTACATGGATGATATCTGTAGAAAAATGTTAATATTGCTTGTATTACATGGGTGATATCTGTAGAAAAATGTTAATATTGCTTGTATTACATGGATGATATCTGTAGAAAATATAACATACTAAAATGTTACCAAATTCCACAGTGACATTCACTTTATTAAAATTTAGAAAAGATGGAACAGTCAGAACCCTTGAAACTCAGTCAGGTCTAGAAACTTCACAACACATTATGAAAAATATTAAACGAAATTATTGATAAAATTAAAATAATGTAATGTAATCATTTGCAAATTATATGAAATACAAAAGATGGGTATGGTTTTCTGTTTGAAACTATTTAACCAGGCCTACTCAAAAACAGCTCAACATGTAATTAAACATAACCTACAATGTGTCTGTGTGTGTGTAGACACACACACACACACACACACACACACACACATATATATATTATAAAATAAACAATACCAACACGTAGAATGTGTGACCGGTTTCGCTTTATTGCTTGTTCAGACTCAATATTTTGAAAAAAAAGTTATATCGATCAATCATTTTCATCTCATGTTGCTGCACATTTAACAAGATTTCCCATTCTTTGCAAGATTTCTCCTTTCAACCTATTGTTATAGCTGATTCTGAGATGAAACGTCTGCTAAAGGAAACCTATTGGATTCACCGTCTTAATACGGTGTATCCAAAAGGTCTAAATTCCAAAAATTTTTTAAAATTTTTTTAATATTTTTTTCAATT
>JAECUM010033907.1:0-24837 GCA_016617855.1 Megalonaias nervosa
TAATAATACATAAAGCAAAATGGATCATTAGAATTCCCATAATATCATCTAGGCCACAATGCCGCACTACATCAATCAATATCTTAAAGAAACTGAACAATAAAATGGAATGCATTCTGTGTTCAACTTACATCCTTTTGCTGTTTTCTTACATGCAAGGGTAACTATACCTGGGGAAAGTATATTTTATCCCTTTGAGCTGTATTTCATTCTCTGACAGCTTAATATGATTTTGTAGAGAACTTGAGCAGGTTCTAGTATAAAGTCTTCATCTCTGTCCTCTCACTAAATACCCTATAACTATGTTTATAAACAATTACTGATGGCTATACAAGCAGATATGTATTACTCAGGAAGTCACCCCATCATAAACACATAAATTAACTGCTTGGACTCAAAATAAATAGTTTCAATGACCTAAAGGTACAATACAAAATAGAATTTTGTCTTCATGTATTTTAAATGAAGGTCTCATTTTGACTTACAAAGATATTTTCTCTGATAAAATTTGACAAATATCCATCATTTGATCTTGTATATGGTGTAGGATTTTATACATGCTGATATCATTTAATATCATTCCCAATAAATATTATATATGTGCATTTTTGGTGGAAAAATTTTATTTTTTAATTTTTTTTAAAATTTCATTAAAATTTTTAAAATAAAAATCAATTTTTTATTTTTAATTTCATTCTTATATATTTAAAGTCATTATACATAACATATTAAAATTTCATGTGTCTATCATTAATAATAAAGATTTTATACCAGTTTAAACTTTACTCAAATACTGCACTGACGGGCCATAGAACACAATTAATTTTACTATATATTCTCTACATTTGTTTCTCAGTACTGAACTTTCCACTGTGTGACAATCAATACAAATCATATGTCAATCTAAAATACCTTCAAAGATGACTTCACGGTGAAGTTCTTGTCAAGGATTGACCTGCTTATTTTTGAGAGGCTGAATTGTAAACAAAACACCATGCAATGGAACACTGATTTCACTTCCGGATCATCACCAAGGCCTTATTACTCACTGTGCACTGTCGCCGAAATACACACAGACAACCACACCATAAGCTCATATTCTAAAGAATAACCAATTGCCTTTAAATCCTTACCAAGAATGCCTAAATCTAACTCTTGTATCACCACCAAGCGGAGACAGGAAAAAATGATCTAAAAATAGACTGGGACTACATTCGTGGGTACTGAACTGGAACTATTAATTGTGACCTAAGGCCTGAAAGGCCCAATTTGTATGGCCAATTTTAGTCAAACTTTTATACTTGCATGCCACACTTATTTCAACTTTAAACATGAAGTCTTTTGGAATTTCCTTGCAAACAAGACATGTGACAGCTGTCAGAAAGTGTGTAGTGCTGGTGTTCCACAGGGTGCAAGTTGTGGTCCAAGTGTTCTTGAGAAACCAAAACTAAATTTGCTATATCTTCCTTAATTACAGAAATTTTTCAATGCAGTAAAAACCTAAATGTAATACATGATAAGGGCTGTCTGAAAATATGTTTGAAATTTAAAAATAATGATATATTAAATTTTAATGGAAATTTAAATACACATTTAAATTTTAGAAACTAAATTTTTAAAAAAAAATAAATTTTCACACAAGTTATAAGATTCATTTTGACAAATTTAAGGCAGCAAAGTTGATTAATGAACGGTATTTAAAACAAATGGTAGTTTGGGTCTGTACAACTGATAACATTTTTCCCAGGGGTACTGAAGCATGATAGCTCACAGTGATTTTGGCAGCAAATTGCAATATGCCTATCCAGATGCATATAGGTGTACACACTAAAGAAACAATGACAGGTGCTATGTTCCACATTTACTGTGTCAGGTACTTGGGCAGTTGTTTGTATAACTAATATTGCACTCAAATTTAAAGTTTTGGTGGGACCACTACCATGTTTTATAGCAAAAATGCATTCCATTTTAATATCGATAACTACAAAAGTCAACAATGTGATAGGAAAATACAGTTTCAGGGAGGTTCCACCTTACTGAACCATGGTACGAATCTCTCTCATGAAGATCTAAGCCATGTCTTTGAGGTGCTGTATATCAGTGTGCTGATATGAACTAATCTTGGTCACTTATAGCAGTACACTGCACATGTCCTTTATGAGACCTTGCTATCACCACCAGACTACTGGAGAGCTTCCAAACTGATCCAACTCTAACACTTTGTTCCAGATACCAGGCCAGACCTAAAAATATATAACATGTTTCACTTAATTCTAGAAAACTGTAAGATGTAGGCAAATGAAATTAAAATGTGTTGGATATGGTGATTTCAAAATAACATTCAGGTTGCAAACATGGGGAAAAAATAGTAAACTTTACAGAGTGACACTCAGAAATGTGAAGCAATGGGCATGTATTAAAGTGATAAATGCATCCTAAAAATAGATGATGTTTCTACAAGCATATTTAGCCATTTACAGGTTAAATAACTAATCAGGCAGAGTATGTATCATCAAGTTTAAGGCAATGTTGGAACGGTGAAGTTTGATCATTGATGCAAACATTAGTACATACCAGTATACTGGAAAGTCAAATGACAATGTACCAAATTAACATGTATTACTATAAGCAATCTTATTCATGAGGAAAATAACAAGTTTGGATATTGCGAGTGAATACAGCCAAATGTGGCCACACAGATCAACTATAGGTACCAACAGATCCTATATCATCAACCAAATGTGAAATTCTGATCCCCAACACTTGTAAACAAGGATGGACATTTGCATGTGTGGGACATATGCAATGTACTTATTAAAATCACATGTGCAAACATAATTCAAATGATCTGTTTGAACATTTTCAGTCTATTTTTAAGAGTGTTGGTTACCAGTTATTAAGCTCAATGATTCAATGGAATCAGATATCAGCTGATGCTGCAATACCGCACTCTGTCAAAGTACTAAATTGAAATATGTTACCATACAGAGGCATATTCATGATGAAAATACCATCTTGGATATTTGAAGTGCACACAGCCAGAACTGAGCCTTACTGGTTCACTATAGGTATTATGTCAGCCTATATGATGTACTGAATGTCAACTTTTGATCCCAAACATTCTAAAATATATGCATATTTGTTCATGTCAGCTATGTAACCATGTTAAGATTAGTTGTACAAAGTTAAATTCAAATAATCTGTTTGAATATTTCATATGTAATCTTTAGAGTGTCAGTTAGCAAATATTATTAGTAATTAATAATGCATAAAGCAAAATGGATCATTAGAAGTCCCATAATATCATCTAGGCCACAATGCCGCACTGCATCAATCAATATCTTAAAGAAACTGAACAATAAAATCGAATGTATTTGTGTTCAACTTAAATCATTTTGCTGTTTTCTTACATGCAAGGGTAAATATACCTGGGGAAAGTATATGTTATCCCTTTGACCTGTATTTCATTCTCTTACAGCTTAATATGATTTTGTAGAGAACTTGAGCAGGTTCTAGTATAAAGTCTTCATCTCTGTCCTCTCACTAAATACCCTATAACTATGTTTATAAACAATTACTGATGGCTATACAAGCAGATATGTATTACTCAGGAAGTCACCCCATCATAAACACATAAATTAACTGCTTGGACTCCAAATAAATAGTTTCAATGACCTAAAGGTACAATACAAAATAGAATTTTGTCTTCATGTATTTTAAATGAAGGTCTCATTTTGACTTACAAAGATATTTTCTCTGACAAAATTTGACAAATATTCATCATTTGAGCTTGTATATGGTGTAGGAGTATATACATGCTGATATCATTTAATATCATTCCCAATAAATATTATATATGTGCATTTTGGGTGGAAAAATTTTATTTTTTAATTTTTTTAAAAAATTTAATTTAAATTTTTAAAATAAAAATTAATTTTTTATTTTTAATTTCATTCTTATATTTTTAAAGTCAATATACATAACTTATTAAAATTTCATGTGTCTATCATTAATGATAAAGATTTTATACCAGTTTAAACTTTACTCAAATACTGTACTGACAGGCCATAGAACACAATTAATTTTACTATATATTCTCTACATTTGTTTCTCAGTACTGAACTTTCCACTGTGTGACAATCAGTACAAATCATATGTCAATCTAAAATACCTTCAAAGATGACTTCACGGTGAAGTTCTTGTCAAGGGTTGACCTGCTTATTTTTGAGAGGCTGAATTGTAAACAAAACACCATGCAATGGAACACAGATTTCACTTCCGGATCATCACCAAGGCCTTATTACTCACCGTGCACTGTCGCCGAAATACACAGACAACCACACCATAAGCTCATATTCTAAAGAATAAACAATTGCCTTTAAATCCTTACCAAGAATGCCTACATCTAACTCTTGTATCACCACCAAACGGAGACAGGAAAAAATGATCTAAAAATAGACTGGGACTACATTCGTGGGTACTGAACCGGAACTATTAATTGTGACCTAAGGCCATATACTGACACCAAGCCGACCAGTCCTAACACTAACCTCTTAATGCTTAGCACCTAGCGAGGCAGCTGTTAGTACCATTTTTACAAGTCTTTGGTATGACTTGGCCGGGGGTTTGTACCTGCGACCTCCCGCATCCAAGACGGACGCTCTAACTACTAGGCCAACGGAGCGGTCTCTTAATAAGGCAAGGTAAAACCCAACAAGCATTCTGTTATCCAAAATATAAATTTATTTCCATAAAATATATAATCAAACGAAGTGAAAGAATTAAGAATAACTTACAGTATGGTACGAATTCCTATAATATTTCCCCAATTTACTATCAATTTTACAGTAATCCGGAAACGATCCAAACGTATTCCAAATGAAGGTTCCAATGTGCTTATGTACTGGCACCACTGAAGAAACATTGTTCTATTATTAAAATTTTTTACTTCAATGTAAATCCAATGAAAATGAATGATTCACGTAATCCAACGAAATTGTTAAATATACGACTCCATAAATGATTTCACAATAATCCAGAAAGACACTGTCTGTTTAGAAAAAGTGGCTGTCCGCTCTGCAATGTCAACGAACATATTATAAATAAATCAAATTTCCTCCCCGACGCTTACAATCCTGACTTATATCTGAAGAATAAAACACTGCATATTTAATTCTTTTATATATTTCTAAGTCTGTCACCTAGCAATAAATTAATATAACACCTGAACATTTAAGTATTGATAATTTTAAACGGTTATATTAACTTTTATTTAAATTAATAATGTTTGTGTAAATGTACACTACCACTATTATATAAAATCAATGAGTTATTATATAAAAGTAATGCAATTGATCTTTGACTCTTGATTTTTTACTGCCATATGATTTTGTGACTGTTGGTAAACCAGAAGAAACTAAAATCTGAGTCTGCGTCTCATCCCTAGTCCCATTTTTAAAGTAAAGATTGCCCACTTTCATCCCTAGTTCTATTTTTAAAGTAAGAATTGCCCACTTTCATCCATTGTCCCATTTCTAAAGTAAGAATTGCCCACTTTCATCCCTTGTCCCATTTCTAAAGTAAGAATTGCCCACTTTCATCCATTGTCCCATTTTTAAAGTAAGGATTGCCCACTTTCATCCCTAGTCCCATTTTTAAAGTAAGAATTGCCCACTTTCATCCCTAGTCCCATTTCTAAAGTAAGAATTGCCCACTTTCATCCCTAGTCCCATTTTTAAAATAAGGATTGCCCACTTTCATCCCTAGTCCCATTTTTAAAGTAAGAATTGCCCACTTTCATCCCTAGTCAAATTTTTAAAGTAAGAATTGCCCACTTTCATCCCTAGTCCCATTTTTAAAGTAAGAATTGCCCACTTTCATCCCTAGTCCCATTTTTAAAGTATGGATTGCCCACTTTCATCCCTAGTCCCATTTTTAAAGTAAAGATTGCCCACTTTCATCCCTTGTCCTATTTTAAAGTAAAGATTGCCCACTTTCATCCATTGTCCCATTTTTAAAGTAAGGATTTCCCACTTTCATCCCTTGTCCCATTTTTAAAGTAAGGATTGCCCACTTTCATCCCTTGTCCCATTTTTAAAGTAAGAATTGCCCACTTTCATCCCCCCACTTTCATCCCTTGTCCCATTTCTAAAGTAAGAATTGCCCACTTTCATCCCTAGTCCCATTTCTAAAGTAAGAATTGCCCACTTTCATCCCTTGTCCCATTTCTAAAGTAAGAATTTCCCACTTTCATCCCTTGACCCATTTCTAAAGTAAGAATTTCCCACTTTCATCCCTAGTCCCATTGCTAAAGTAAGGATTGCCCACTTTCATCCCTAGTCCCATTTTTAAAGTAAGAATTGCCCACTTTCATCCCTAGTCCCATTTTTAAAGTAAGAATTGCCCACTTTCATCCCTAGTCCCATTTTTAAAGTAAGAATTGCCCACTTTCATCCCTAGTCCCATTTTTAAAGTAAGAATTGCCCACTTTCATCCCTAGTCCCATTTTTAAAGTAAGAATTGCCCACTTTCATCCCTAGTCCCATTTTTAAAGTAAGAATTGCCCACTTTCATCCCTAGTCCCATTTGTAAAGTAAGGATTGCCCACTTTCATCCCTAGTCCCATTTTTAAAGTAAGAATTTCCCACTTTCATCCCTAGTCCCATTTCTAAAGAAAGAATTGCCCACTTTCATCCCTAGTCTCATTTTTAAAGTAAATATTGCCCACTTTCATACCTAGTCCCATTTTTAAAGTAAAGATTGCCCACTTTCATCCCTAGTCCCATTTTTTAAAGTAAGAATTGCCCACTTTCATCCCTAGTCCCATTTTTAATGTAAGGATTGCCCACTTTCATCCCTAGTCCCATTTTTAAAGTAAGAATTTCCCACTTTCATCCCTAGTCCCATTTCTAAAGAAAGAATTGCCCACTTTCATCCCTAGTCTCATTTTTAAAGTAAAGATTGCCCACTTTCATACCTAGTCCCATTTTTAAAGTAAAGATTGCCCACTTTCATACCTAGTCCCATTTTTAAAGTCAGGATTGCCCACTTTCATCCCTAGTCCCATTTGTAAAGTAAGGATTGCCCACTTTCATTCCTAGTCCCATTTTTAAAGTAAAGATTGTCCACTTTCATCCCTTGTCCTATTTTAAAGTAAAGATTGCCCACTTTCATCCCTAGTCCCATTTTTAAAGTAACGATTGCCCACTTCATCCCTAGTCCCATTTCTAAAGTAAGAATTGCCCACTTTCATCCCTTGTCCCATTTCTAACGTAAGGATTGCCCACTTTCAACCCTCGTCCCATTTGTAAAGTAAGGATTGTCCACTTTCATCCCTTGTCCCATTTTTAAAGTAAGGATTGTCCACTTTCATACCTAGTCCCATTTTTAAAGTAAGAATTGCCCACTTTCATCCCTAGTCCCATTTTTAAAGTAAGGATTGCCCACTTTCATCTCTAGTCCCATTTTTAAAGTAAAGATTGCCCACTTTCATCCCTTGTCCCATTTTTAAAATAAGGATTGCCCATTGTCATCGGAGAATCACAGAGACATCTTGGAATACGGGCCTAAGTTTAACTGGGCCTTTATTCAAAGGAGCGTTTAGCGGCCACAATGAGCACATTCAGTCATTGTTCACCAAGTTATCGGCCAGCGCTATCCCGTAGCAATTTTTATTCATTTCTTTTATCCCGTAACCTGGCTGGTTGTAGGGGGGGGGGGGGCCCACTGATGACTTTGCGACGATCTCTCTCTATTTTGCCCTGTTCTCCATTACTCATTGTGACTTTGCAAAGTCTATGCCTGTCCACTCTTTGATGCCGTAGTAGTTAGCTTAAATGGGTATCTAAGCCAAACCCCTGTTCTGTATTAGGACGACAGCATGATTACCCCCTCCAAGGCCCCTCCCCCATATTAGTCTAAACAAAATACGAAAACAACTTTTGTTGAGGCAACAGAGCTGATTTCATTATTGATTATCTGTCAAGGACCTACCACTGAATCATTATCATCGTCATACAGAATAGGATTTGGTTTATAAACGCATGTTTAAGCTCACTACTGCGGTTTTTACTTGAAATCGCTAGCGATTTATATTTATATTTTACACAAAATTACTATACCTAACATGCACACAAAATTACTTAATCTAGCATTCACACAAAATTACTATTCCTAACATTCACACAAAATTTAAATCCGCTATTAATAACTTGCTGGGATGTGCAGGTCACACGTCTGACTAATAAAATGAATGCGCTGTTAATAACTCGCTGGCATTTACAAAAGAAATCAATAATTTACACAGCCACCTGTAGAGATATTTTTAGAATCTCAGCTTTTGCTATTATATAGTTTTCATCGTCATGACGAAATAAGTACAGATTAATGAGAGAGCCAGGTTCAAGCATTTTGATGAAGTTTCCATGTGAGACTATGGATTTATCGACATAACACTTTTTCAATTCATGATCCACTGTGATCTTTGTGTATTTATTCTGTGATATTGGATTATAAAGATTATCGGCAGCATCAGAAAGTGAGTCTGTAACCCAGGTAAGCTTATTAAAATAATCTGAATTTTCTGTGCGAACCAGAGACAGCTTTATCGTATTTCTGTTTTTGAAATATATTCTGTACTTTTCATTGTCAGGCATAATCGTCAAATGCTTACCTCGAAAAAGAATTCTTTTCATCTTTAACGTGGTATCTTCCACTGTAATATCTTCCATATTTCATATTTCACACAAAAGTTTTACTATCCTTATTTTTTTTAAATGAAATCGCTAGCGATTTTACATAAAATTTACTGAGTATCATTTTTCGTATTTCACAACTCTGTTCGGTATAATATCTACGAGCATATCGTCTTTGACTCGCAGTTCCTCTATCACCTCTAGCATAATAAACTTCTCACCACGCAGATAAGCTCGAAGTTGATTAAGAATTTTATTATAGGTCGCTATTGCTATTTTACATGAAGTATTTTTGTTCTCGTATTTTGGCTCGATCTTTTTATTTACTGCTGATAAAACAATACCTATCCCCGGTACAATTAACAATAATTGATTTGCGGTTCCGCTGGCTGTAGCAATTCCAGCCGTTGTTAGTAATATTGGAATGTAATTCAGCACGCTAATTATTTTATCTATAAAATTTTCTGTCTTGTCTAATAAAGTAAAGGTTTTAATGGTAATATTTATAGTACTTGATCAGCTCGTCTCTATCATTGTCTGACAGACCTGATGAAATATGATTGAAGTCTATTATTCTTTTCTTGTCATTATTAAACTGTTTCTGTAATTATTTCAATCGCCGTAATAAAAATATTTACAGCTGAAACCTTATTGATCAGAGCACTGAATATTTTATTGACAGGGTTGGCAAGAAACTCTCTATACTTATCATATACGTCAGATGAGATATCATCATATCTGATATCTGTTAAAACTGAGAATGAAAATGGGGGATCAAAATCTGTTGGTATTTGAGTAATATCATCGACTCTATCGCGATAAATATCTTCTCTTCGATATAACTAACAACATAGTATAACTGTCCCAGTTTAAAATTTTTAAGTACTAGATGCTGCCTAAGAATTGCATATGCTATTGCAAAACTTAAACGACAGCGAATATCAGCTTGCTGTATATCTGTGGTGGGTAGGTTTAGGTATCCAGCAATCAGCTCTTTGATATTTCTGTATCTTGCTTCTGTCATTAACTTTCCAGCTTGTTTTGTATAGTTTTTCGACGCAATTTGTTTAGAGCTATTATGTATTTCATAATCTTCGTCAATAATGGGTTTCACAGTTGTAATATTGTCAAGCTCTTAATAAACTATATCTGTGAGGGTTTGTTATGGTTGGTTGGGGTGGGGTGCTCCCAATATTTTATTTAAACTATTATAGAAGCCCCACCCAGGCTCGATTTTGGTTCGAAGTTAAATTAGTGAAAGATAGATATAAAGCTCCGAGACCCCAGTCAGTAATGTCGACGGTTAGATGGTTAAATATACAAAAAGGGTGAAATTCAATGCATAACAATTTAATAACAATTCAATAGTCAAGTGATTCAAATGTCCCAATTACACTCCTTCCGCTCGACCCTTTAATAGCCTATTGCATCACTTGATTAGCAGTGTGAGATCGATTTCCACCTGTCCTTGTATTCTACTCATCGGTGGTATTCTTCTCTCTCCTGTTTCTCCCATTTCCTTCTCCTCTTCCTCCCCGACTTTCTCCAAATTTCTTCTCCTCCTCCTCGACTTCTCTATACTCCTTTTCCTCCTCCTCCACTTTCTCCTCCAGACTCATTTTCCTCCTCTTCCGCCTTTGATCCACCGACTAGACTTCTGTTGACTTCAACTGTTCGGCTAGTCTCAATTCCGTCTCCACCTCTTGGAGACTCGGGACTCAACTGAACCGGAAGTTCTGTCCCTTAAAAAGCTTCCTTTTCGAAGCTTTGTCTTTCCTTAGAATCTACCTCTAAGTTTTACCGCCAAATTACAAGTGGCTCTCTCAGAGTAACCCTATTGCTCAGCAATCTTCCCAGGCGAATACTAAAATTTTTCTTAGTTATAATTCGGATCTAAATTGTAATCACACCCTCTGTCTCAAATTCCGATTGGATGCCACTGTGAACCGATCCAACCAAACTTAGCGGACAATGTCCATCTCGCTGTCTGTTAACGTGGGGACGGATGAGAACGCGCCCCGCTCACCCTGCGGGCTTCCCTCTGATCTTAGGACTAAGCTGTAACACATAAATGTAAAGTGGTGAGATCTAACTCCTTTGCCGATTCAAGATTCCGGGTCTCCGGCCGGTCATGTAACCTTGTGTAAGAGATTAACACTAGCCCGCGGAAACTTTAGACATCAAACACATGGCTGCGGTAGTATTCTCAAGACAGTAGATGATAGCTTATACATGACTTTATAGCTGGGGCTTAGCAAACGTGACAATATCTCTTTCGACATCATCATATAACTCATTTCTAGTCTTAATTTCTGATACTGTGTTTAGTGCAGCATTAATGTGATATACGTCATACTTTTCTTTATCGCCGGTGAGAGTCTATCAGAACTAGATATACTGTTGTTAGCAGGTTAGTGTCAGCACTGTTATCTACTATTTCTAACAGCGTCTTTTTATCATAATAGTCCATAGCGAGTACACGAAATACTAGACGTATCAAATGTGTCCTTGAGCTTACGATTATTAAGAAACTGGTGTTTTCTTGTTTCAGCTAGTTTGTTAAGCTCGTCGTGAATCTTCTTTAGTCGCTCTCGCTCTAGTTTCTTATTATATCAAGGTCTAAGATCGTGTACCTCAGTTGAGGGCCTCTCATTCCTGAAACTCTGGCAAAGTTATCGCTGTTCTCGTTTAAACCGGGCGAAGGTAAAGTTAATTGTTTCATTCGAGCAATTATATTTATCGCTCTTGTCTCCTCAACACGTTCTGGGTCTAGCTGATCAAAATCTTGATCTCCGTTTTCGGGTTTAGTATAAAATTACAGAACTCTTTTGCGACTCTGATCGATGGAGGATCAACAGACATTATAGATTATAATTACATTAAATCATCAAATGCATATATCAGAAACATCGTCAAACCTGGGTAATAATCTGAAGCTCTAAAAACATAAAGCCGGAAATGCAAGTACTTGTTTGTAGTTGCTGCAGGAACAAGTGTAAATTGCTTAGGATAGGAGCTAATATCACACTTCAGCTATACAGCGTAGTCAATATCGAATCATCATTTGATCCTTCTAATCGCCAACGATTAATTACTCCAGAAAAACCACCTTCTATACCTCGTAGTCGAAATTTCCATATTGCTACAGCCTCTGGACACTTTATTTTGATCCAAAAATCACTTCTTTCTCCGTTTGTGGTCCACTTTTCGCCACGTACAGGGCTGTTAAACGCAAACGCATATTCTGCCTAATTTTCCTGATAATAACTTGACGATGTTGCAACAAAACCCCAACGATTATTAATAGCATCAGCGAGATGTGGAATGTGACCAACACTATTTTTAGCTCGTTTCGTACTACCAGCAATCGATTGCGATTGTGTAACACTATCCACGTACTGTTTATTGATAAGATCGATGTAGATACAGGCACATAAGTAGAAGTTGTCTTATTGTAAACCATATCAATCGCACCTGTAACTGTGCATTCGGAATTTTTAAGATAATTAGCATCTGTAGAAGTAATTGTACTCGCTGATGCTGCACTTATCTCAGCGTCAACATAAAATTTATTTGTAAGATCAAATGGGGCGACTGGATTATCAGTAGTTGTTATTTTATTCGAGCCCATGCTTTACATACCTGTTATCGTATCACCGGAGTTTGCTACTCGTGATGCAGTATTTGTTGCTATCTTATCGTCAACATCTTTTTTATTTTTTCAATCGGATACTGCTGATGAAATTGCTGTTGTTGTTATCTTATTCGATCCCATGTCCAGATTTTCTAACATAGTATCACCGGATTTTATTACAAAGTTGTCCTTGACAAACTTTACATTTGTTACGGAATCGTTATTGGTCAAAGTTGTGTTATCAAGTTGAGTATTAAATATTAATTTCCTGCCCATATCTATATTTCCAGCATCGTTCCACCAGATAATGACAACTTATTATTATATATCTAGCTAAGTTGTGCATAGCTTACCGTCTGTGAGTTATTTATGTTAGTGAGAGGATATTCAGTTTCAAGATTTACAATTATTTTTACTCATATTGATATTTCCAGTCATCTTTCCACCCAACAACAATAAGTTACCGTTACTGACCAAACTAAGTTATGCAAAGCTTAATGCTTGTGAGTTATCAGGGTAGATAGGTGGATAGGTTGTCTCTAGTTCTAGCACTCTTTGACCTGACATACTTAAGTTACCAGTCATCTTTCCACCCGACAACGATAACTTACCATTACTGGCAGCATTAAGTTGGGCAAAACTTACTGCCTGCGAGTTATCTGTGCTGATTGATGGATATGTTGTTTCAAGGTCTAGCACTCACTGACCTGACATACATAAGTAACCTGTCATTGTATCCCCAGATTTTTTGATATAATTTGTTAAATCTGCCCCGGCCGTAGTGGTCGTAGTCTCTTTTTCCGTTAAGCTGTCAATTAACGTACCAAATTTTGTGTAATAGCTCATTCTTATTATTACTGCAAAATAATTTTTTTGAATATTTGGTATAGAATGAGCATAATCAACTCTGACACGGAGCGATTAATCAAACATCAGCATAACCAAGACCTACCGGATTGCCATTATCTGACAGTAGGACAAACTGGATCGAGCAAAACTAGCCTTCTGATAAATTTATTACTTAACAACCTCTTCAACTACGCTCGAGTTTATATCTACACAATCAATCCACAGCATGATAAATACGAGCTGCTTAGTGAGTATAACGAAAAGCTGAAAAATGAACTTGGCGTAGGTGATGATATATTTATCATAAAAAAACCCCGAAGATTTAATTCCTACTGCCGAGCTAGAGTCAGACGAGCATAAAATAATTGTGTTTGATGACATTCCGCTAAGCAACGCAGAGATGAATAAGGTAAAATCTTATTATTCCCTATCGCGCAACAGGAAATGAAATGCAATCTACCTAGCTCAAGGAGTTTATAACGTGGATCGATTTATCAGGCGAAGTACAGGCTGTTTCATAATATTTGCTGGACTAGACAAAATCGACGTACAAAACATAGCACGAGAACAGTGAGAGAGTGTATTAAAAGACAAATGTGCCGAACTTTATCGTAACGCTACTGGTGTTGGCAGACACAACTTTTTCTTGTTTGATAAGCTAGCAAGAGATCGAAATCGTATGTTCAGATGTGGAATAGACAGGTTTTTGGACTGTGAAAATTAATCTATCAGTAAACATCTGAAAATTGCTCTTTCGGCCAAAATCTAAAATTAGTCTAACAAAATAAATAAAACAAATAAAATGGACGGAAAACGAATAGAGGTTCTAAAGAAATTTGTTGCAACCAAAGCAGTGTTCAAGAGGAAGGTTGAGCCGGAACGTCAGGGTCTACAGCAGACGGTTGAAGAAACCGCTAGACTTTTCAGACCATTGACCGAAGCAGTACTTGTCAAACAGCCAGATATTTCTGCGGTTTCTCCGGAGGATCATTAAAAGTTATCGGAGAAAGGACTACGAGGTATTCCTGAAGAGGAGCAAAAGAAGTTGCAGAGAAAATTATTGAGAGAATAGGAGATCCAGCTGTACGACAAGCTGCAATATTACAAAAATTGAAGAGCAGGTTAAGGGTAATGAAGAATAGATGGCCATGATACATGAAACGATTAATAATTTAACAAGGGAAGCTAAATATCAAGTAGATATTACAGAGTTAAGAGATTCTGAGAAATTTTTGGTAAGAACAAAATGACAGTAAAAAAAAATGGGTTATAATAAGATGGATAATTACATTGAGTAACTAAGAGTTGTGAGAAAAAATAATGAAGTGACACTTGATAAGTTCCAAGGATCTACTAATTACGGTGACGCACAAAAATATTTTATTATGCACCGAGAAGGTATTATTGCTGATCTTTACGATATTATATTATCAGGCATAAGAAAAAAAAGATAAAGGTTTTAGTTACAAAATAGTGGTATTAGGAAACTTTCCTAAAAAATTTGACGAACTTAGAGTAAAAGAGGAAACAACATATGGTCTGAAACTTCAAATCGACAGCTGAAATAGTTGGCCGATTGATGTCATTAATAGCATCAAAGGAAGCCGGAAATACGAACACAGCAATTGAAAAAGAAATTGCTGAAGTTTTAAGTAATCTCAGATCAAACGGTTATCTAACATCAGATGAGTATTATATTTTGCACAACGATCTTATCGTCGCGATCTGATTAACTAACCGCAAAGCACAAACTGTTAGCAGTTCAGTTTTATCTATCAGAGAAAATAAAAATGTTATCAATTACATTACCGCTTGATTCATCACAGACTATGACGGACAGTGCAAACTTCTCTATTAATTATAATCCACCAATCGAGCTGGACGCAGGGACGCAAACGCCCCGAAGCAATACGAAATAGAGTTAGTTTCAGCCACTGCTTGGCACTCTATGGCAAATATCAGAACTAAATTGAATGACGATTTCACATTTCAATCGATCTAGCCAGCTGGCCGGCATGGATTTCTGCTACGGTACCGCAAGGCGCTTATAAAGTTGCATATCTGAATAAAGTAATAAAGTTATTAATTATAACTAAAGTTTAATCTGCATTAGATAATTTTGAGCTCATTCCAAACTATAACACCCTGCGTGCCAGAATCACTTTGGAAAACGATATTATTGTTGATTTCAGTGCCGCCAATAGCATCGGACAGTTGTTAGGATTTTCTCGAAAATAATATGGTTCTGCTGAATCGCAAAGTGCTTCAGATTCTTACGATGGAGAGTCACACGTGAACATAACAGAAGTAAATTCGATTTTAATAAACTGCTATATATGGCCAGCGGTCGTATACGGCACGTGGTAGTAGAGGTCAAACTATCTACATTTTTCCTCCTTACGTACCACCTAGATCACTAATGCAAGTAAATCTAAGACAGATTATCAACTATCCTGTTAGTGCTGAAAATCAAACATCTTCTATCACGATGACACTGACTGATCAATCAGGCCGGCAGCTAAATCTCAATAACGAAAATGTAACATATTATCTGCACTTGAGGTCAGTGAGCTCTGCTCACCACAGTTAACTGATCTCGCAGTGAGCTAGCTCACCACAGCTATGCTGACCACAATTAATTTTATCAGACAGTTTTGTATACCAAAATGGAACTACGAAGAATTTATCACAGAAATATCACAGGAGGTTTCTTTGGAAATATATTCTCTAAAATAATTGAAAATGTACTGGAAAAAAAAAAAAAAAAAACAAAAAAACAAAAAAACAAAAAAATAGCGTCTATCGCGTTAGACGCATCAAAAGCTTTTGTCACAGGAGCCTCTTCTTCAGCAGGCTCAGCTGTTAGACAGAAGATTACTGATAAGATCAAGGTGGACCACCGATTGCACCTATCGTAAGCAACAGAGATATAAAACAATAAATTTCTGAAATATCACGAAAATCAGAAACTACTAAAGCGTTAATAAAAACGACAAAAAATGCTATCTCCGCCCGTCGAAGAAATTATTAGAAAATTAATAATAAAAACTAGATCTGGTTCGCTAGCAGACCGTGCTAGCATTCGAGCAGATATTGCGGCGTTCTAATTTTTGTCTAACAATAACAGATAAAGAATGTCTGTCAAAAATTAGCTTAACCTGACCGAGGAAATACTAACAGATGACTCAACAACAGAGTTTGAATATGTTGAATATCTCGATGAAAATTCAAACGAACCTAACAAAACAGGGATACCAACTTTTAATACAGAGACGAAGATGTATTTCTGCTACCACATAAAGCCGTACTTGAAGTACGAGGCAGTATAATGACAACAGCGGTACCACCAGTTGTTATTGCAGCTGGTACACAAATAACGCTTGTTAATAACGGTTGGAGTTTGTTTAGAAGCGCTATATATCAACTAGCTAATCAAACAGTAGAAGATATTTCTGTGCACTTACCAATTGCAGGTACTATTCTTAACTTAGTTTCGTTCAGCGACGACTACTCATGATCTGTTGCAACAAATATGATGTGGTTAAAAGATACTGGAGCTGGAGTTGTTTCTTCTGAATTTAGCCCAAATAAATTTAATGAAATTGCAGCTAAAGCTGATGCTAATGCTGACCTGGCTTCAGTGAGAACTTTTCTTATTGATAATGCTGCAGATCTTGGAATTTGTTGCATCAGCAGCAGCAGCAGAAGTAAACGTAAGAAATTTTTGATTACCGTGTGTAATATTCTTGGAATTTCTGCACCAGGTGCGGCAGCTACATCAACACAAATGATACCTTTCGTAAACAGAATAACATGTTCACCTATCAGAAATGGAGCGTACAACAAACGTTACGCTAAACGAAGAGCGTTTACAGATAATTCACATCAGATCACAATGATGCTTCTGCTTAGCACAATATTTGGATTTTGCAGTTACTACAATAAGGTATTTCGTGGGATAAAACATACACTTATACATGACTGAGCTGGTCAAAGCGATTGTCTGATGCGAGCTGGTGGTGATGATGCACAGTTTGTAATATCACGACTAGCGTTGTGGATGTCACGTGTAGTTCCGTCGATCGATAAATCAATTTAGCTTGAGACGATGCTAACAGCATTCACAAAATGATACATTTTATGCAGAATAAAGTTTATCAAACCGCAATATCGAATTCGATCAATAATACCAGGCGGATAACAACAGCATCAAGTGAGCAGTTACCAAGGCACGTATTTATTCTTTCAACGACAGAATCAGCGTGGAAGTTAGCTTCAAAACAATTCTGTATTTGATAGTCCAGATGTCAGACGAATATTTGTCAGAATAAATTCTAAGCAGTATCCAGAACGAGCGATCGAAAGTAATTTTGCAGATAATGCTGCAGCGCTAGCTGACAGACCTATCTCGAGCTTATATGTATCTGATGGAAGCTATACAGAAATATCAGGACGCTGATACTGGATCTCAAATTTCAATGGAAGAGTTTAGAACACTGTATCCGATATTTCATTTTGACGTCAGTAAGCATAGCGAGCTATCGCGTCAAATTCAGACATTGAAGTCACGTGGTCATTTGGACAGGCTCCAGTTGCTCTAGATAATGTGTATTATGCTTACGCGCTAACTGTATCTGACAGATTCTTAACGATGTTTTCTACAAAGGGCAGGATGACCGTCCAAGTCTAAATACCAAGTGCTAGCACTTGGGGTGTAACTTTATCAACGAGCAAGCGGTGAAATATATTGATTTTCTGGCTAAACTGATTACCATATGTTCTGCACATGAAATGCTATGCATTTTACAATTTTATCAAGCAAGCGTGCGGAATATATTGATCCTCTAACAAGCAGCAGAAGCACTGCATTACAAATTGTATCCAGCAGAAGGAAAATAAATACAGAATGAAATATATTGTGCATCAATTGAATTTATCGCCGGGACAAGTTAAAACAAAAACTAGCACAAGCTATTATTAAACGACAGTCTGTTTCACTGAAGATATTTTTCGGAACCCCGAGTGCTGAAGTTCTGCCAGCAAAACTAATGGTAACACAGCTGCAAATCAATAAACTGCGACTGCAAAAACCTTTTATTTTAAATTTATCAGCATCGCAAGTTACTGCAATGTCTATATCGCAAGCAATCCGTGGTGGTTTTCTGGGACCTGCACTGGCAACTATTGCAAAAACGGTACTACCCAAATTACTGCCAGTACTAGGCACGTTGGGGATAGATGCTGCCTCTGGTGCCATATCCTGGGCCACAGAAAAGGCTGTGTCTGGTGAGGGTATCAAACAGTTAGCGTAAAATGCAAAGCATTTCACTTTTGTCTAACGATTACAAATAAAAGATGCCTAACGCACGAAGCGTTCAGAAACGTAAAACAGCAAAGAAACGTAGAGCAACTAAAACAAGACGAACCGGAAAGCAATCCAAAGTGTATTCTTAGGGCCGCTGCTAGCAGGAATAGCGGTAAGTCTACTTCCCAATCTGCTGGGAATAGGACGTGGGAGGGGATTAACGATACCCGGTACCAGGAGGTAGATCGCTCTGGGGTCCATCCACTAAGCAACTTTGAGATCTTAGATAAACTTAAAGATGTCAGAGGATTTCAAGGAGTATTTTCTAAGATGAGTTATCATTTCGCTCTCTGCCAACTGCAGCAGGATGTGTTATAGATATCCAAAATTTTAACGATGGATCTGGCACGCATTGGGTAGCGTTTTATAAAAACAATTATATTGATTCGTTTGGGCTGCCACCAAGTGATATTATCAAACAGCACGTGCTATCGTCTCAAAAGTGCAAAAATATCAATTATTCGTCTAATCAACATCAGCCAGTTGGAACTGCTGCTGGTGGACACTGCTTTATGTTTATCAAACAAATGTCCCAGTCAAAAGGACCGGATGCAAAGCATTCCGATGTTGATTTTCCAAAATTTATATTACAATTTGCACCCAAACCAAGCCTGGAAAACGACAAAATTACAATTTTATCTAACAAGCAAATATAAAAATGACTACGTATTGCCTGAAATGCAGAAGCAAAACGGAAAATACAAATGAAACTAAGGAAACTACCAAAACTAACAGACTAATGTTCCAAAGTATCTGTGCTACCTTTGGCCAGAAAAAGAGTATGTTTCTCAAACATGACTCACTATTACCTGGAGATCAGGAAATGCCAAGACGTTCTAATACTATTTTAGTCGACGAGTAAATTATTTTAAAAAATGCAAGGGAAAGCGTGTACATTTGAAGCTGACCACGATCTCTGTATAGAGCAGGATAAAATAGCAACTTATTGTCAGTGTTGTAATCAACGAGCTATAATCGAATCGGGCTTAGATATTCACAAGTTAATTGGTTAATTACCGAAACCAGCATGGGATAGACCCTGCCACGCCATCGTTATACAGGACCTTGGAATCCTCTCAATAAGCAACTTTATGACAATAACAATCCTATCACGGGGGAGGAACCCTATAATCAGGTCGATGCAATCGCAGTGCGCCATGATATATGTTACCGTGACAACGAAAACGATAAATCTGGTTGCGACCGTACTATGCTTGATGAGCTAAGCGATACGAGACGGAAGGGAATAAGGGAGCGAATTGATCGTAAGCTGGTAAAAGGTATTATTGGCGCGAAATATAAACTCGGACTCGGAGAGTCTTGGCTAGGAAAAAACGTACTTTATGACGATGGCGTGCAGAGAGCTCTCGCACATGAACTTCACATACCTAAAAAATGTTTTCTCGACGGAAGGTTGTCGCAAATTCGTTTGATAACATTTGGGCAATATGTCTAGCTGATATGTCACAAATTGCAAAGCATAATGACAACAAAAGGTACCTGATGAATATAATTGATATTTTTAGTAAATACGCGTTTTGTATGCCTGTTACAGATAAAAGATGTAAACCCATAAACGATTCGTTGAGAGGTATCATAATCAACACAGAAAGAAACCCGAATAAGGTATGGACAGATCACGGAGCAGAATATTTTAATAAACAATTCGAGCATTTTCTGGAACAAAATAACATTACCAAATACATCACCGGGGAAAAGTGTCGTCGTCGAAAGATTTAATCGTACGCTAAAAGAAAAGATTTACATACAACTTACAGCCAAAAACACTAACAGGTATGTTGACGATCTGCCAAAGATTGTGTCGGATTATAATAGCACAAGACTCAAAACACTTGGAATGTCACCAAATGAAGCTGTAAATAACCCAGTGTTTGCAAACGAGAAGATTCTATCTCCACTCGTTTTTGAAAAAGCTGAATTTTATATATCATCAGCAGAAGATTTTACTGATTGCGGATGAATGTTAAAATGTCTTACTGCAGAGCAGATTGATGGAAACAGTATTTCTTCATCTGTAACAGAGTTGGTTGATACAACGGATCTAGGATTTCTGAAATTATTAATAATTCCAGCATTACCTCGCCTGCTGTTTTCCTTCGGAGTAATAAGGTCAAGATTTTGAAGTCCATTATCAACTCGGATATTGTTGAGATGATCTATTACCAAACCACCTGAGATAGGCCCATGACAAACCTCATAAACAAAACGATGTGAGAGATATAAAATCCAGTTAGTTTGTCTACTTCTAACGGCAACCTGAAAATAACCAGTATTACCGACACGACCAATAATTTTTCTTTTTTTATGTTTCTAATAATACTCCTGTCAGAATCTTCATACAAATTATAAATCGGATGTGGTTGAAATTCATCCTGCAAAGATAAATAGGCAATGTTATTGTCTGTCACACTGACGTTTACTTGATAGACGCTCATTTCATCTGGAATCTCCTCACAAAACAACAAATAAATAAAGTCCTTGATCAACATCTCAGTATATTTATCACCATTCTCCGATTTTCACTTTTATCCTATAACCACCTGAAGTTCTAATCCCAAACGAAGCATTAGTTTTAAGATCGATCACCACTCCTAACATATTCCCTGCATAGCAGTTGTACTTCTTGTGAACGCAGAAAATCTCCTATTCGTTAACAGTTGGCATGAGTCCATTAAGGATACATTTTTCCATAATATACTATTGCGTTTTCCAAATCTTTAATTAACAATTTTCACAGCACACTCAATTAAAGAAACATACAAAGTAAAATATAGGATGTTGGATCTTGCCGATATAGCAAAGAAAAGTCTGTTCTTGACAGAAAGATATCGGCCTATACAAATCTCAACCGCATTTGCTGGTTTTGATAACAGTTTTCGATTCGATAATAAAAATTTACTTACAAATTTCTCTGCCACAAATTTATATCATCTGTTTCAGTCAACAATTAAATCCCAGCTTGCGACGCACAAGGGTCTAAAGATCATAGTGTAGTTATATGTCAAGCTTTCTAGGCTAAATGTGTCTCTGGAATCCCAACAGAAAGCTAAGGATGGTTTTATTGATCAGACTCCTACGTCAGAGCACCTTGCAGCAGAGCAGCTTGCTGCTAGGCAACGTGAGGAATTTGCTGATCCTTATATTACATCAAAATCTAATCGAATTCTAACAGGGACAGATTTAATATCGTTGTCAGATAATATATTTCAGGAGATATGGAAGAAAATAGCATCTGGTTCTGGCTGGAAATTTGATAAGATAACGGAAATACTGTTCCACACTATGAAATATAATCCACTGCGAGGTAGCTCGTATTTCGAGCTCCCGACTAAAATCAAGAACTCGAAATGTTGAGTAAATATCCAGAACAGTGATAAAAAATTGTTTCCAATGGGCAATATTATCGGCGTTATTTCCTGCACGAGATCATCCTTATCGAGTATCGAATTATACTAGTTATATTAAGAATTTAAATTTTAGCGGGATTATCTTTCCTGTTTCTGAATATCAAATTCCAAAAATTCGAAAAGCAAAATAAACGGCTGTTACCTGTAGGTATTAATGTATTTGGTGCCGATGACGAGCAAAATATATATTCCAGATATATCAGCGATCTCGCATCACAAAAAACTGTAAATTTACTATTTTATAAAGGTCATTACGCGTGGATAAAAAAAACTTTAATGGGCTAGTCGGAGGTCAGTATAACAAGCGAAAGGAAAAGAAATATTTCTGTGTCAGGTGCTTGGCCGGATGTATATCCCAAAATGTACTTGATCGACACCTCTAATACTGCTCTAACGTTCAGAAAATATATATGCCTGGCGAAGAGGAAAAAATATTACAATTTAAAAATTACAGACACAAGATGAAAGTGCCTTTTATAGTATACTCAGATTTCGAGTCGATTTTACTTCCAATGCAAGGAACAGAAAATAATCATGATAAACCTTCGACAAAAAAAATACATGAGCATATTCCCTGTGGAGCGGCGTATAAAGTCGTTTGTGTTCTTGATAAATCTTTATCAAAACCAGTAAGGATTTATTGTGAAAAGGAAAATGCTGTCTGGTTGCTAAGGAACCTTATCGACAAAATTGATCTCATCATGATGTTGCTCGCTAAGACAGAAAAAAAAAAAAAATGAAACCACAAACAGTAAAACAAAAAGTTGAATTTGATTCAGCAGAAATATGCCATAGTTGTGATCAGGCGCTTTTTCCTCAAGATAAAGTAACGATCACTGTCATATTACTGGAAAGTATCGTGGTCCAGCACATGATAGATATGACTTAAAATATACCGCACCAGATTTCGTTCCTGTTGTATTTCATAATTTCAGAGGATATGACACTCATGTTATAGTTGAAGCGTAGATAATAAAGATAAAATAAACCGCCTCAAAATTAATAACAACAATAAAATAAAGTGCATCCCAAATAACACTGAAAAGTAGATGTTAGTGACACTAGATAGTCTGCAGTTTATGGCAGCATCATTAGACGAGCTTGTCAAAGACTGCGGTAAATTTGATAATTTGACTGAACATTTATTGACACAAAAAAGAATTTTTCCTTACGAGTGTGTTGATAATTGGTATAAATTTGGTGAAACAAGTTTACCTGACAAAGATAAGTTTTATTCTAGGTTAAATCTTGATGGTGTTAGTGACGATAATTATGCCTATGCTCGATCGATCTGGGACTCCTTCGGCTGCAAAAACTTGGGAGATTATCATGATTTATATCTTATCACAGATGTACTGTTCCTCGCAGACGTATTCGAAAATTTCAGAGATGTCAGCGCTGATAACTACGGACTCGACCCAACTTGGTACTATTCGGCACCCAGACTAAGTTGGGACGCATCACTCATGCACAGAAAATAAAATTGGAGTTGTTAACAGACCCAGATATGTCAACTTTATAGAACGTGGAATCCGAGGCGGGATTAGCGTCATAACAAAAAAAAAAAAAAATATGCCATGGCCAATAATAAGTATTTACACGACTACGATAAGACAGCTCCATCAAGTTTTATAAGCTTTCTGGACGCCAATAATTTGTATGATTACTCCATGTCAGAGTCTACGCTGGTTGGTCGGTTTAGGTGGATCAGCGAAGAACAGTTTTTCAAAGAAACTGATAAAACTATAGCGGACGATATTAGTTATCTCATAAAAGTTGATATTGTCTATCTTGGAGCTTCATGATAAGCATAACGATTACCCATTTTGTTCAGAATCAATGCTGATTGATTACAGTTTATTATCTGATGAGCAGAGAAATTATTCATCTAGTGCTAGCACTAATGGTGAATCTGTTTTTCGAAAACTAGTTCCTAATCTGCTTGACAATCGGAGATACGTATGTCATTATAAAATTTTAAAACAAGTGGTTGATCACTGGCTATAATTAAGAAAAGTTCATCGTGTGCTAACATTTTATCAATCACCTTGGATAAAGAGTTATATAGACTCAAACACAGCACGACGAGCAGCTGCAAAAATAGAATTCGAAAACAAAAAAACTTTTTCAAGCTTATGAATAACAGCGTCTTTGGCAAGACCATGGAAAACATCAGAAAGCGAGTCATTATTGAGATCGTCAATAACATGGAACGTCGTAATAAACTTATAGCATTTGATGAAAATATTTTATGAAAATTTAGTAGCCATTCATCGAAGAAAGACAAATCTAAAGTTAAATAGCCAGTTTATGTCGGTATGGCACTACTTGAAATATCAAAGTGGTTAATGTACCAATTTCATTACGATTTTGTTAAAGACAAGTGGCTTGGTGCAGAATTGTTATTTACTGACACTGACTCGTTTACGTACAAGATAAAATCTGATAATATTTATCAAGAATTTTACGATAACAGAGAGATGTTTGATCTTTCAGATTATCAAAAAATCTCAACAGATTTCACTGTGATGATAATAAAAAAAAGTAATAGGAAAATTTAAGGACGAGACAATTTTGGGGGATCAGGACATCTCCCCCTCCCCGACATTCCCCCCCCCGACATATCCCCCCGGACTTTTCCCCCCATCAAATAGGATTTCCCCCCCCAGTCATTTCCCCCCCATCTTTATACTACTTTATTTATATATAGTAACATTTAGCTTTGATGTATACTTGCTTTATTTATTCATTGTATCGTTAATGTAATAGACAGTGAAAATTGAAAAAGATCGGATAGTTATTACTTTATTGACAACAAGCAATACAGCATTATCAAATGTAAAATATATACTTTCCTGACCTCTCTCT
>JAECUM010033908.1:0-17559 GCA_016617855.1 Megalonaias nervosa
TTTCACGAACAACATCAATAGCTTTCATTCCCAGCTGCTTTGTAATCGGTATTGCTTTTGAGGCTATTCTTCTAAATAGACCCTGAACAACATCACCTAGTCCATCTCCGTAGGTCGTTTTGTATACCGGTAATCGAGAGTTTATTACCCTGACCATGGTAGATCCACGTTGAGTACCATGCACGATCATTGTTATTATTAATTGTTTTTATCACTAATTACATACTTAATCACTATAATAATCATCGGCGATTTCATTAATAAGGGATCGATACACATTAATATCCATGATGCCACCACTAAATAATCGTTTACAAATATCAGCTGCTTCATTAATGATTTCTGGGGAATTATTACCAGCTCTTTTTCCTCCGATGAGGATTTCTAGTCGATCAACATCAGCAAGGACATTATTGGGACAAGTAATAAAACCACTTCCTAAACCACTTCCAGTTGCGCCAGGAGCGTCTTGAAATTCTTCTTCTTCCTCTTCTCTTGGTTGTTGTGATGATTGAAATCGTTTTTTTTCTTGTTCTAGTTTTTGTAGTTTTTGTTGTTGTTGTTGTATTTTTTGCTGTTGTTGTTTTATTTCTTCTTGTCGTTTTTGTTGTCGTTGTTGTCGTTCTTGTTGTCGTTGTTGTCGTTCTTGTTGTTCTCGTTGTTCTCGTTGTTGTGTTATTTGTTCTCGTTGTTTTAATGATTGTTGTTGTTGATATTGTTGTTGTTGTTCTGGCGGTAATTGCATGAAGCTAATATAATTATCTATTGCATGAATATATTTAATATATTTTAGATCACTATTTCTAGCCTGATCAGCGTTATAGTATATGCGAAATATCCATTTGTACCAATTATCACGACCTATAGTTTTATCAGCATATTCAGGTTTTAAATACTTTTTTCGATCATTGAAACTTATCACAGCAATCATAGCTAAATCTTCTACATTTTCAATTTTTTTAATATAATAAATAGTATCTTCGGTAAATTTGTCATTTATGTTAATTCTTTCTTCTTGTTCTGGTAGACGTTCCTCTATATCACCTATTTCAGCACCTTCAGGTTGATCTTCATCTTTAGGTATTTCCGGAACTGGCATCGCAGCAGCTATTTCGGCTGGAAGTTCACGTAAAATTTTTTTTGTCTTTTTTGTTCTTCTTGCTATTTTTTCAGTTCCTTCTGCTATTTTTCCAGTTCCTTCTGCTATTTTTCCAGTTACTTCAGCGGTTTTCTCTAACACAGGTTGAATACCTTTAGTGGTCTCAGTGATAGGTTTAAATAATTTTTTTTGTATCCTCTTCAAATTCAACTTGAGATTCCTGACGCGATTGTAGTTGTTGCTTAACAGAATCACGAACAGGTAGATATTTTTTAATTGCCTCCAGTCGCTCTCGAGCTAATTTAGCTGAGTGTGGTTCTCCAGTACTCATTATTGATAATATCTATATGGCTGTTTAATTTATAGCAGCAGAGAGGGTGAATGACATACGTACGTGACCAGATTGTGAAAAAAATCTGGTCAATTAAAGAAGTTTTCATTATTAAGACAAAAATGTTTTTTTTTCAGCCTTCGTAGGAACCCTTAATTTTCAAAAATAAGGTCTCCTACGAAGTTGTAGGGTTCACCCTCTCTGCTGCTACCTATTCAGTCGTCCATCCATCTATCCATTCACCTACCTACTCATCATGTTAAATATTTTACATTAGCGGGTGTTCTCGTTAAGAAAACAATATATACAAAGTTTCACTCACAAATGAAAATTGCCATTGAACAAACGTTGATTAGAACAAGAATCTGTCTGCATTAAATATCTAAAATGAAAATGGGAACTTAACTGTATATGTTGAGAAATGTTTTAAATTTCGCCACTATTTATTTTAAAGAGTGTCAGTGCGGTTTGTTTAATTCTTTTCTAAAACGAGAAAAATATATAAAACTCTCGTGATGTATATTTATGAAAGTGTCTTGAATTAAATCGATCCTATTTTTTATGAGAGCATGGTGGTTTCTTTTGTTTCATTTGTGTCTTCCTAAAACGTATTTTTAACCGACTAAGAAACGATCATGCACGAGAGAATAAAAACTTTAATTGATTACTATCAACACTCAATGATAAAATAAGTACTAATTTTGAAAATTATGAAGAGACAAAAGTATAGGAAATCATAGAAGATATGATAATTATAGAAATTAACTACATCAACCATTAATACAATAAAAAGTTAAGGGGAAGTCTATCTAATCCTTCCTGAGAAAGTGTTTCTAATCACAGTATATACATTGAGTGTACAATTTTACACATACACTTAATGCTTCTGTGTCGAAATAATTATAATTTTCGGAAACAATTAAGGAAATAATGCAAGAGTGAGTGTTGTTGTAGTTGTTGTTTTAGGGTTTAGTGCCATTTTTCAGCACAAGATAGTCTATACATGGCGGCCAGTATAAATGGTGGAGGAAGAACCTGGGAAAACCCCGCAAAGAACCACCGACCCACGAGAAGCTACTGGTAAGCTTTCTCACATAATCACTTTGGCCTAATCCGAGACTCGAACACACGCAGACAGAGGTAAGATGGCAGTGATCCGTAACGGTGAGCGCTTTAGACCACTCGGCCACTCGTGGCCCCCAAGAGTGAGTGTATTCCCTGTGAGAGCAAATTTGGGTCATACATTCAATCTTGTTCCTGATGAATTATTGAGCAAAAAATAAACAGATAAACAAAAATGGAACAGATGATGTAATTAGGTTTGTCTCCAAAATGAAGATGATCAAATGATGTGTATTGAAACACCAACAGTATATGGAACACGTAAGAAAAAAAATCAAATCTCAGTAATAGGTTACAAATAACAACAGATGAAACATGCCACCTACACACTTTTGAATTTGATTGACGCCTACATATCAATGGTGATGATAACTTTGCAAAGAAAGCATAGCCTTAAATTTATATTCGACATTCGAAAGAGATGGCATTAATATTTTTGAAAATGTGAGCGATTTGTCTCTTCTCCTTTCGACAGTTGATCATGTGTCATCAAAATTTATCCCCCTCCCTCGATGAAAATACCAGAAGTTAATAATAATAATAATAATAATAATAATTATTATTATTATTATTATTATTATTATTATTATTATTATTATTATTATTATTAACGCTGTTTCAAAATTAAAATGAAATCACGTTTAGCAAAATATTTTCCCCAGTGTGTAAATGTACGACCAGTTTATGACCTCAATATTAGACTGATATGATAATTCATCCCTCCAATGGACACACATTTTTTATTCAGACCTGTGTTCCGCTGATGGCATGTTTTCTTTGCCTGAAATTTCCAGATGATCATCTTACATCATGTGGACAAAATTTTCTCAGTATGCAAGATTTTATGCAACGATTTACAGAAGACCTACAATGTTTTCTATTTTTCTAAGTATAAAATGACAGCGAGACGTATTTGTCCTACTGTTTCTTTCTTTCTTTTTCTTCATTTTTATTTTTTCTGTCATTTCTCTTCTTTTCCCCATTGTCTTTAATCTGTCTTTCTTTCAATTTCCTTTACATATTTATCCTCTCTCTCTCTCTCTCTCTCTCTCTCTCTCTCTCTCTCTCTCTCTCTCTCTCTCTCTCTCTCTCTCTCTCTCTCTCTCTCTTTTCACACGCTCGCTAAATTATTAGCCATGTCACCATACAGACTTTTGCAAAAATTACAATCTGGATGAACTTGTTGTATTTGATGCAAAATATTGGCATGATCCTGTCTCTGGTTCTGTGAAACATAATACACGATATCTCCAATTCTTAAATCCTTTTCGCTTATGAGTTCGTACACATGGGCTCTTCGTTCGCATTGATTGGACCTGAAATAAATAATTTATGTGAACAAGAACAACTCCTTTTGCAAACATTATACATGTAGTTACCAAAAATTTAATTTTTTTTTTATTTTACGTAGATTAACGACAAGTTTTAAATTGTTATATATGGCATGAATATTGATGGTTCTAATATTTTCATGAAGTCCATCTTAACATGTGTGCGACTACATATGCCAAGCAGTAACATTTGATGAAGACCAAATTTTTCTAATTAGATTGAGAAACTGACCTTAAGGTGTGACTCAAAGTCGTGCATGCATGGATCATTGGCTACAGTGACCTTTTTATGCGATGACATAGTGCTCAATATAATGGATCCATATACAAAGTCACGTAACTGTACACTCAAAGTGACCCCTTGCCCAAGATGTGATGGAGAGAAGGATGAACAGACAACTGGATAGGCCGATGACGTTAGTACTAAATGACATTTTTTGACATTTATTGTGGATGATACAAAAATGGTTTGCCATCGGGTAGCAAGGTGCTGAAGTAAAGAGAGAACTCTATTAAATGATACCGCGGAACACTGAAAATTAACAGTATAACAGTTCCTCGCAATTTTGGGTGAAAGACATTTTTGATGCATAACTCATGTAAGGAATGTAACGGTAAAGTTATGATGTGGAAACCAAAGTCATGAGGACAGCAGTTCGGGCGAAAAAAAAACTCCTCTATACGGGGTGGAATGATCAAACTCATTCAGTCAGGGTGAAACCTTCCAGTATTAGACGTGGAATTCTGGGGATCAAACGCATTCAAGGTCTCATTGATAGAACGCCACATATTGCATTTGCTTGAAATCCAAAGTACTTTGTTAAAATTATGCTGTGGAACCAAAGTCAGGAGGACTGGCAGAAGGCATTACTAATTAACGCTGGAAATCAAACTAATTCCAGGCCTCATCAAAACAGGGCTTCATGCCAAATTTTGTAAAATCAAACAACAATGACTTGGGGGGATATACAATCAGGAGTCATAGTCCCTCCAAAGTATCATAATCTTTGATGTATCATCAACACCAAGCTGCATACAAACTGTTGACAGACAGACAGACATATATAGTTACAACAGGGTTCATCCACTTTTAGAACTGGGCCCATTATCAACAAGGAAAAACTGTATAAACTATATTCGTGTTTATCAAACATGACTATGCAAACGCAAACACAGCAGACAATAGAAATTTACAAAACTGAAGAACAATTTTAAAATTTCTATAATGACACAAAAATCTAATTAGAAATCTATGTAGGCAAACAAATATGCATACCAACTTTTGTTTTCTACCCAAAGAGGTCGTTGCTTAATTATACAGACAAGGTTTTCGTCGAAAACATCGAATTTCAAAAAGTTAATGTATGAAAAAAAATTTAACTAATGTAATAGCGTTAAAATCTAACCAGGCCATCTACTTATAACTCTGACAACGTGTCTCAACTTTCATGGCTCTAAGTCGATAATGTATGTAATGGCATTTCGGGACGGATTTACGGATGTACAAAGAGCAGAAAAGTAATATGTCCAAACAAGCAAAACCTGGATTTCGCGTTGTTCGTAGCCGTATTCGTAAATAGATCATTTTCTAAACATTTTTGATTTTCTTATTTCGTTCTTATTTAGTTCAGATTTTGTCATAAATCTCGATTATTTTTCTTCTCCGAAGAAAATGTAAAAATGTATTGTTCTACACATCTCTCACTTTATGTGTAATCATGTCTCTGTTTATGTTTTTTTTTTTAAATTATTATATCATTGTCCTCTGAGGATGACCTTGCCTTAGGTCAAACTTTTGTGTCCACCTCTTCTTATGGAATACGTATACACACAATGAAAATGTCCTATGTGTATGCAAATTCGTCTGAATATATTCATAACAAGTAATGATATTTCTCGGTTTGTGTCACACTGCCTTCTTCGCATGACTTCGTTCTTACTTCTTCTACATGTCGGATGCTTCAACATATCTGGTCTTAGCGATCTTTACATACAGTTACCCCATTTCATTGTATTCTGCTTGTAAAGGTATTTTAACATGCACTTCGAAATCGGCATATATGTCCAATGCCTTGGTAGTATGAAATGGCAATAGCGAGTAACTTCATAATGGGAACTTACCACCCAGGGTTCCCAGAGACACACAGACACAATGACACTCATGTAAGAGAGCCACCTTCAAAAATGGCAAAATCTGGTCGTAATGCAGAGGAAGCTATTATTTGCAGGTTGATTTTATATGG
Source organism: Megalonaias nervosa (assembly GCA_016617855.1). NCBI lineage: Eukaryota > Metazoa > Mollusca > Bivalvia > Unionida > Unionidae > Megalonaias > Megalonaias nervosa. The sequence continues at coordinate 6,127 of JAECUM010033908.1, forward strand.
AATATTTGATGTTGGGTCTTGAATCATATGGTTACGGGACTTATAAAGGTGGCTGTTAAAGCAGGCTTGACTGATAATGTACACTGGAGACCTTCTCTTTACACCATCGGCTTAATCATCTTACCTCGGATTATCAACCTATTTGTGTGCCGATGACATGAAAATATGAACTAACATTGTACCTTGAATCCAAAAATAAAGCACCTACGATGAACCTCTAAGCCTGGAAATCTGACCCAAATAGGTGGCGCATTTTCGTGTACCATCCGATTGGAAATTACTGTGCAACCTGGGGTTGATTGAAGGAGGGGAAGACCAAAGTTATAAAAACTTGCTGTCATATAGGATGCTGCTTCAACAACAGCGTTCTCTTTTTTGAATTTCAATTACTACCCTACATATCAATTTTAAATTGGCGAATATGAATACGGAAATGTGCGAGACCTGTAAAGTGTAACGAACTCACTATATGTTCCAGAGTTCGGTCTGTGGATCAGAGACATATACGGAAATGTGATTGACCATCTATTTTATGTTCTTTCCTGCACATTCTTTGTAAACTTAACTGTAGAGAGCGCATTTGAATACAAAGTGGAATAACTTGTGCAATCAATTTAAAATAAAGGTTTAAAAAGACAAACAATTATTTTGACTCGTACCTATGACCGCTTCCAACTCCCTCCATCTCCTCGACGATTTTTACGATGTCCTCGCAATACCAGTTTTTGCCAAGTTTCTCCCATTCCAAGATAAGATCTTTATGCACTCTTCTGTCGCAGAAATTTGGGTCTATAAAACGAAAATGTTTAAATTTTTGTACGAGTGGAAAGAAAATCTCAGTGGAATCATAGGGCGACATATCTGAGAGGTACAAGTGAAAAGTCATCTATATGTAGTTATCTTTTGTAGCTTTTGTTTCTTGAGGACATGTATACGAACATACCAATAACAATCCATTGCAGAAGTTCGAATGTTCCAATCGGACGTCAACCTCTTTCAAGCTTCATTATTCTGTCACGCAGCGACGATTGACCAGATCCGTTTAAAGACTTGTCGGATATCATAGTTATGTATTAACTGTACTCTCTCTCTCTCTCTCTCTCTCTCTCTCTCTCTCTCTCTCTCTCTCTCTCTCTCTATATATATATATATATATATATATATATATATATATATATATATATATATATATATATAATTTTCCATTTTCACAGTCTGAATTGGCAGATACTTTGTTGGTAATACATCAACCCATTCTACTCTAAGGATTTAGTGCGATATCCATCATAGCTAAATTATGAAATCTATATTTCTGTTGTTCTATTAAACAGTATCGAAAACAATGCTGCTTGGAACGTTAAACCGTAATCTGGACACACTCAAAGACAGTGTAACAACTTAAGCAGTAGCAGCTACAGTAAACACTAGTAGTTCTAGTTAGTGTGACGATGGTGGTAGTGGTGATGATGGTGGTAGTAGTAGTAGTAGTAGTAGTAGTAGTAGTAGAAGAAGAAAAAGAATTAGTAGTAGTAGTAGTAGTAGTAGTACTAGAAATAATGATGAAAATCTGTCAATAGTAGCAGCAGCAATAGTAATAATGGGTAGGGAGAAGAGAACAGCAAAAAAGCAATTACAATGGTTGTAATAACAGTTAAATAGTCAAATATTCCCCACCTCTCATAAACTCCTTTGAAAAGGTCTCTTCGGAATCTCTCTTCTCTTCACTGGCTAAGCCTTGAGGATGATATATGGGTGGTTCATTCCGGCCAGTGGTGGAAAAGCTGTTCCCTTCAGGTCTAGGACGATCCACATTGCCTTGACCTTTCATTAAAAATGTAAATCTTAGATGACACTCAGCACTAAACTGCCAAATTGTCGAGATTAATAAATGTACATATTTTGGCTGTGTACACAAACAATCGAACCAAAAAGCTAAAAATGGATTATAAGTAACTAGAAAATTTAAAATAAGAACAGAAGTATGATTGGACAAAAAAAGGACAGAACAATTGTTTGGCATAAACAGAAATAAATAGTTCCGTAAATTAAGAAATATAAAGCCGTATTCTACTGAGGAATTTGTGTGACTTTTATAATTTAAAAAGAAATTAATACAAGTTGGGCTTTAAGTCTGTCTCAGTAACATGAGACTTTCTACCAAATAATCAAACTAAATTCAATAGATGAAGTCGAAATTTTGTAATTAGGGTATAGAAAAGTACTTCCAATCTCTAAATTGAAATATAAAATTAATTAATACTTACTGTGAATGCTGATTGTGTCCAATGTCATGAAACCTGTAAAAGATGTAAGTTACGGTACTTATTACTAGAAATCATGAAAATGACCGATATATTTAAATCACACCCACCCACCCCATACAGAGCTCTTGTATCAGAGTAAAACAAAAACGTGCATACATACACACAAACATACAAGAACAGAACCAGAGCAAGACTATATTCTGAAGTGCAGTTTATTATTTTAAAGGACCAAGGTTTTGTTTTCATTCGAACAAGAACGTTCAGTGAAACTAATCCATGGCTGGTTTTAGACATTTGTATATTTACAAAATTAGGGTGGTTGAACACGCATGCATATATGTGAAGTGTGCGAACGCGTAATGGATTTACAAATTATTCCTTTATTCCGTGCATACGGGTTAATTATAAATCTGAAACGTTCAAATTCGACTGAGATCGTACACGCAGTATCGTATTCGATAGATTTACAGTTTCGACTGAATGGTATCGTTTCGACCAAATGCAATCAAATGCAGCATAGAGCATACTGTCGATCAGTCAGGTGCAATACTATCTCGGTTGAATGCAAAAATTGTGAATCTGTATTTGACCCTTGTTGACGTGGTCATAAAGTTACCATATTCAAGATGTGATGGTAGACTTATTTCACTTAGCTGAAGCTTCTGTTGCCTCGGCTTAATTTAGCATTCTCACCTGAATATAAATGGAAACTTAAACATATACAAACAATAGGATTCCGCATAAATGAACTTATATTTTACTTTCATTTATACAGCGAAAAATTTCTTCACATTATTAATCGGTCGAGATTAGATTTCCAATGAAAAATGTTGGCGGGGGGGATTTCTCTATTTTAAATTAATGCGAAGATAAGTCTAATTAGGGAAAAGAGTGATTTACAGTATCTACTGCATTACTTACCATATTTAGAGGTGTCCAAGGATGCTTCAGGATCCGAAAATACTTTTATATGAGCCTTCTTAATTTCTGAAATAATCGTGTTTTGAAAATGAACAAGAGATTTACTCTTTGTCAGCAATGTTGTTATGACCCACGTTTAGACACATTGGGGGAAGTGTGAAATTGGGTTGCTTTTAACCATGGGTCGAATTGACAAAAAAATGTCACTATATCATTGCAGTTAACATAAGAAATATGACTGATATTTTGTGTAACATATCTTTCTGTATTGTACAAAAAAGGCTTATCAAATGAGCGTATACAATGCATGGACCCAGACCTTCAAATGGACTGATAAAGCGTAAGGTCCAAGATATGCAGAAATAGCAATGTTTCTTTAAAGACATCAAAAATGAAAATGCCTACAAAAGACATAACTAGCACTTGGCGCTTTAAAAATGAAGTAATATTAATTGTTTTAAACAAAGGAGCATTTAAGTTTCGAACTAATGATTATAAATGGAAAAGAATAATACATCGTTTGTAAACAGATTGAATATAAAATCTTTTACTAATTAACCAGTGTGGTCAAATGAGATGAAAATGTACACTTCCGGCTACGAACAATATATTCAATGAGAGTCTTGTAACATTTTTTCTGAACAGTTGAATATATCAAGACTCTCACTCCGTGTCTGTGTGTGTCTGTGTGTCTGTGTGTGAGTCTGTGTGTATTTTCAAATTAACATAATGAATAAACATACCTATTTCGTTCATGATGCAGTCCAAAGTATCATCACTTCTGTCAGTATAACTGAGCTGGTCTTCGTTTTCGGTTGGATCTCTACTTGGTTCCTGCTGTAGTAATGGCTCCATCGAGGGATCAGGGTAAGTGTTCCGACTTGCCATTTGTGTGTCCTCTTTCAAGGAAGTCGACTTCCCGTTGTCAGTGATTTCTATTATTACTATGGACTCTTGTATCTTACTTGATACTACGGTACTCTTTGGTTTCTTAAATCCTGAAGGAATAAATCGCTTGTGAAATACCTCAATGCATGGCAATACTATACACTGGAAGCATACCAGAAATCATGAGTATTTAAACAAGTATGACTTTTTAAAAAAATAGATACATAGATAATATGGTAAAAAGTGCAGGAAATAAGTGTCATGTTTAAGATCAGTATTGACTGGGGTATACTTTTGCACAATAAAAGTTTATGATGGACACTTTTTTTTTCGAAAAACAGAAGGTATGCTACACTTTCAAGTCTCATGACGGAGCAAAATAGGTCGTGCATTAGTGTTTGGGGAAGGGCTTAATTACTATGCTGTATGATTTACAATAACACCGAACACCTTTAAATATCATCTGCTACCTCGGCAAGTGCATGAGCTGGAATACCATTCTGTCACTTCTGTTTGACCTAAAAATACCAAACGGAATATTCATCCTTCTTTTTGGCAATCGTAAATACCTAGGCTTTTCCAGTCAAGTCGTAAAATAATTTTGAATGCAATTCGCGGCCTTGAACTGTTATATTTGGAATTAATTTTGTTTATATGACACAGTATGGCGGGAAAAAGAGACAAAATCAACACTGGAATATTGTCGAACTCTTCTGACCCGACCTAAGTGGTGCACTCCATCGGAGGCAAATCCAGTGGCGTAGAGAGGGTACTTAGCGCCCGGGGACAAAACATAAACTTGGCGCCCCCTTACTTAGCGCCCGGGGACAAAACATAAACTTGGTGCCCCCTTCGAGTGCATCTGAGATAACGAATAGTTGTATTTTCCTCATTTTGGCGCCCCTGGCACATGGCGCCCGGGGACAACTGTCCCCCCCCGCCCTCCCCAAGCTACGCCACTGGGCAAATCACACCCCAACCCATAAAATTTACGTGGATTCCTACAACTATATCCAAGGTTATTTCCCAATTTGACCGATACGACCTAGCGATGTACATTTTGTCATTTCCGTTGGACCCAAAATCTTCATATACACGAGAAGGGACGAGCGACTTTCTGATTACACGCTCATTATTCAGTACGCAGCCACTACTGATTATTGCCAATTTATTTAGGGAGGTGGGGAGTTACCAAAAATTATAGAATTTACGTTCAGCAGGATGTTCAAGAATATATACATATATATATATATATATATATATATATATATATAACCATATATATATATATATATATATATATATATATAGATAGAGAGAGAGAGAGAGAGAGAGAGAGAGAGAGAGACTAGAGTTACAAACCAATTTCCATCAGTAAGCAATGCCCCGTAACTAATATACATACACGAGATGAAGCCAAGTTTACTAAAGTAATTGACCAATAGATCTGTTCATGTTTCCAACAAACCGGTTGAATACATGTTTGACCATTGACCAGTATTCCTATCCATAAGTTTGGCTTGCTCATTGAAACCTGGTTGATGAAAATATTACGTTGACTTAGACCTTATTCCAGTGCTATCTTAAAATTCTCAACATTATTGACATCGGAATTATTTTAAATAAAATTCAGAAATAGAGGAAAATAATTTCATAGTGCTCTTCTTAACTCAAAATTTTCTTACAACAAAAAGAACGCTATTGATATATTTATAAATTACAATGGAGGAAATATAACACTGGGGGAAAAAATGGGAGTTCGGGTTTTCTGTCTAACCGTCTTTCTTCGAGTAGTACGATTTTCAGTAATACGCAAAGAAACTTTTGTCATTTAAAAAAGAAAATATTCCCCTATTCAAATCGAAGCCATGTAAAAAAAAAAAAAAAAGCTGGATGAGCGCCAACAATAAACGTAATTCTTCCTTGCATTAATCAACTGATGCAACAGCAATTATTGACTTTTTATTGGCCAATAAATAAGATGACGTCAGTGATAAAAGAACACTTTTTACTATAACAATTTACATATTGGATAGGAAGATTTGATAGGTTACAAACCTCTTTTGATTCTGGAGAAAGCATTCTCGCATTGTTGAGGATATTTCTTGCAGCAGTAAACAATCGTCACCAAAACGCAGATCAGGACAACAAATGCAACGGACACTGAAAATAAAACAGACAAAATTCTGCAAGAACTTCCAGTAAAAATACCGTCGATACTGCATAAGAAAAATAATAAGAAAACATCAGGGTTAGTTCTCTGATTCTTGCAGAGTTTTAAATATTAGGATAATTTTCGTGTCGAGTCAGCTCAGCATTTGGTGTTTAAAGCACCCATTTCCTACCATCAACATAATCAGCATTGTCAAGTTGATTCGTTCAACCAGACATTCGAGAGGTGATTTCAAAGATTTACGCGAGTGCCTGACTAAATGAGAATACAGGATCTGGTGGTTGGTACTTCAGAATTAGAATCGGGAGTTAATATGTTCCCGCTAACTCTAGTTATATAAGTTTTGTCAAAAAGCGACGCACTTAACCCGAAATGCTCTTTTGACTCAGTTTTGATTGAGAATCACCTGACCCTACGTAACAGCCCTATTCATCGGCGTATAATTTCTTTAAATCAATGGTTTACTTTTCTTTTGAAAATTTAACCACTTTTTAGGATAATTTTTGTTTTGATTGATACTGAAAATTTATTAAAATTTTTTTTTTTAAAATAATAATGATGTTACTTTTTTTAAAAAATGTACATCTGTGGACAAAAATGATATACAAACTATCCTGTCCAGACTTTCACAAAATGTCTGAACTTTGGGTGCATATTCAGCTCAAATGTTCAAGACTCCTTATATGGAAATTACATAAAAATCATTACAGTTTACCCAAGTCTTGGAGCAAAGTGTTCGTTTATAATCATCAAGTTAATGTTCTGTCTGTTGTTTTAACTTTATCTATTGTAAAGAGGGACAATTTGTTTTACTACTTTGTATATACTCCTGGTTTTCCGCAAGTGGAACAAGGTACCTAACCACTGTGCTCGGACCCTTCTGCCAACCTGACGGAAATTCCGCGCTCTGCAGTGTGATTGACATCAAATTGACGTAAAATTCTGTTGGAAGCTACTCTGACTTCCATAAAAGGTATGTGTGTGTGTGATTTAGATTTTTAACGTAGCTTTAACAATTTTTCAGTCATATCGCTACGATGTCTGCATTGTGACAGTTTATAGTGATGTCTAACACTGGGGCATCATGCCGTAGATATGTGGCATGATGTCCCACCCAGTCACATTATCCTGATACCAGGCCGACCAGTCCTAACACTAACCTCTTCCATAAAAGGAAGTGGCACTATTTATTACTTTAGTAGCAGGAATGATAGAGTTATTTTTCCCAGAAATAATTCTGTATATGGCGAACTTGTACTGAATGAGATTATATTCAGGTAGAAAGGAGATGGCTGGGTGCTATTCGACTCTATCCAAGGGGGGGGGGGGGACTATGTATCCTCTATGTCAAACAAGATTAGTACAACAGGCGTTATCACACACCGGTTCAAGCGTTGCGCAAATAAGATTAGCCAGCGGCCCACTGAAATTTGGAATAAGCAAATTATTGACTGACATTGATCGTAGAGTGGTGGAATTTGGAAATTGATTAGTTCAGTATAAGATTTTGGCCTTGAGGGAGGATGGAATGCTGGTAGGTAAGGTTAACCTGCCAAATCCGATAAGTTTTTTACTTTTGTTACTTCTAGTCGCGAGGACCAGGAAAAGGTACATTTCTCTGGGGTAGTATTGAGCTCCAAACAATATACTTTGTGTTTCCTGAAGAAAGCCAGATTCATCAAGTAGAACACATGTCAGTGCGGTAATAACGTGATACCAACAAAAACCGGCATTGACATTTGCTCTATGCTTGATGAATCAGGCTTTATTTTGCTGCGAAAGCGATGGGTTCTGGTCGTTGTTCTCAGAATAAATATATTGACAATTATGTTTCCTTTCTGGCTTTTAAAACCAACATTACGTGACTTTTACTTAATATTTTCGAAAGTGTTGTACATTCGAAAGGGTTTATTGTTGATATCACGTGACTATTGGACCTCTATATGATGCGAGAGTTTTGTGGTCATGTGACTAGCAAAGCAAATGTCGATTACCTGGTTAAATTTCATAGCGAAAACTTTCGTCTCGTCTGTCAGTGGATTATAGACATAATGAATATTATACTCGCAATTTCAAAGAAAATACATCATATTTGTATCGATTTCATGCAGGTGTGGATCGATGTAAGGTCGTTCATGTTTGCTAGGCACGGTCGTAAACAAATACTATATGCCACGAACGCGCGGTGGTGGCTAATTCCAACTTTTCGATCGGCAATTGGCTCTGATCCCACATCCCAACATAACTGTCAAATATCTAAAATGGGATTGAAAGGGTCAGGGGAAAATCAGACTACAAAGGATGTACCTTTAACTCCTTAAACAACGCTTTCTTGCCATTATCTTGCGACTTGATTTAGGCTGATACATTTCTGGTGTTTAATGACAAATTGTAACATGTTATAGATAGTACCTACTTCATGAAGACATAAATAAAAGCAATACACACAAAATACCTCAATGGTTTCTCCATAGGGCAAATATTTAAAAACAAAATAAAGACATACGAAACAAAAGGAGAAAGGAACAAATCCTGTTTTTAAACATAACTAAAATGGAGGCGGGGGATGTCTGATAAGCAATTTTCAAATATTATTGTATAATATGCAACTTACCAAAAATCGCCAAAAGAGGAAACTCCGTTGATGCTGAAAAGTAGAAGATAGTGGTTATAATCAATGTTATTATTGGCAACAACAACTATCAACAACAACAAGAACAACAACTATTAACAACAACTATTAACACCAACCAGAACAACAACAGTAATACGAAGAAGAAGGAAAAGTTGGAAATGACACCTTTTTAATAATTGAAATGATAAATACAGGTAAAGAACATTGCATCTTTGAATCAAATTCACACGCGCACAGATTCACACGTGTGTGTGTGTGTGTGTGTGTGTGTGTGTGTGTGTGTGTGTGTGTGTGTGTGTGTCAGGAAATATTCACTCGGGAAGTGAAAACATTCTATTGACACATGGCTTCGACTCTCGTGACAATACAAAATGCTTTCTCTTGACGAACTTTTATCACCACAATGTCAATATCACTTTTTAAGCAACTTTCCCATTTAAAAAAATATATATCTCCCGTATGTATGTTATTCAAGTTTGTATTTCCATAATTAGGCCATCTATGCCTTCTTCTTTTTCTAGTTCTTCTCTCTCTCCATCAAGATAAAATGATCTTAAAATGATAAGATTGCAATATTCATTTATGTAATCAAGGACTGATACAGTAACGATATAAATTTTAACCCACTGATACATTTCAATATCTCATTATTACATAAATAAATATGCTAATTATTAAAATTGTCATTTCTCTTCATATAGTTATTAATTCAAGTTCTTTTTAATCTGCAACGAGTACAGTTAATCCTATGACAGTAATTGAGCTAGCAACTGTTTGATAAAGACCATCTCTCTCTCTCTCTCTCTCTCTCTCTCTCTCTCTCTCTCTCTCAGTAAACATACCAGTTTGCGTAACCTCCCCATTTTATTTATCAGTGCATACATTTTAAATATGCAACTATGCACTTATTTTGCTCATTCTGTATTGTTACTTGGGAATTTAACAGTAGAATAGCTCTATATGAAAAACATAGTCAAAATGATGCCAACTGCACCTCACGCAGTCATGATACTGAAGCGCAAACATGCTATGAGATCTATTCACCAGCTGCTTGTGTGTGTATATGTGTGCGTGCGTGCGAGTGTGTGTGTGTGTGTGTGTGTGTGTGTGTGTGAGAGAGAGAGAGAGAGAGAGAGAGAGAGACTGATACCAAGTTCATTAATACAGGTGGTCTCTGTCAATGGCGGATCGAACTTGCGACTTTCATTACAATAAATGTTTCCCTCTCCAACTTTCTTATATCCGGAATCGCACTCTAGTTGGCAGCTTTTATACACAGGAACTTTGCCTGGTTTTTCGGAGTCTTCGCATTTCCACAAACCGCCCACTGGGTTTTGGGGCAGAGCACATGCTGAAAAAAAAAAGAGAAAATGTTTCTGGTTTGTTTTTTCAGCAACTTCAGCCCTATACCTAGCTAGTCTCATTATTAAAATATTACAGTCATTTATCAGTTATATAACGGTAGGGATAGTTTACAAAACCAAGTAATGGAAATACATGGATAAGTGCGAAAATATAAACCTGATATAGGGTAAATAAGTAAGTAGGCCTATCAATTAATCAATCGTTGAAAAAATAAATGAACTGAAACTTATTCATAAACAATGGTCAAGATACAAGGTAATTTGACCTTTATCCGTGTCAACTACATGTATTCAGATATAAAAAAAAATTTGCTGGATGTTGCTGCACATAAATTCATTTCCCCAACATTATTTATTGGCAACGGATGACGTTAAGACTTCTGCAATAATTAATTCAATGTACATGAGGAAAGAGGCGACAAATTGAAAACTTACACATTAGAAAGTGTGGTGGTTGTAATTTTTGGATCAAATATTTGTTAATTTTTACGTCATGATAATAGACGTTATCTGCAAATATCAGTAGAAAATGCCTACATAAACAAGTAACTTTTGAATACTGGACACCTTTCATTTAATGTGCCTTATGACTCACGAATGTTCTCTGTACAATGGTGTCCTTTGTAAAATTGTTTGAGTTTATAATTTGATTTTACTGTTCAAATCAAAAGTCTTCCAGTGTTTTTTTTTTTTCATTTGTGTGCTTTTTTGAATGTTGTCTTCCAGCAGCTTCAATTTGTGTTCCGTCTCATACGATCTTACGCTAATATCAAAATTTGTCAGTGATTTACTCAAACCTGTTCACCGTTAGAATAAACAGTGATAAATGCCCACGAACACTCGAGACATTGATATCTGCGTGAACAAATTTTGCTTTCCAGCTTTTGGTAGTTTCGAGTTTACCGGGGCACAGACAAGAGAATGTTATACACTGGGACTGATCGAGTCATCCAAGTCATGTCAGTTATTAATGTTGGAGTTATCTACGTTTTACTTCACAGTCTGTGTCAATACTTGCATGGTATTTCTCCTTCATTGCAGACGGGATACAGCTGATTCATTATTTCTTCCTGGTCTAACTTGTCCTTAACAGGGCTATTCTTCTCCACACAACTCCCCACAAGGTATTTTCTGTTGACGTCTTCGCTTTCAAAGAGCATAGGTATTTTGGGACAGTACCGACAATAC